>AUXH01000070.1:0-47329 GCA_000482145.1 Strigomonas culicis
AAAGCACGTCCAATGGATTCTGGCTGTGAAACGACATGAGACCTTGTGAATCACTCCGGCTATACATAGAGCCACACCTGCAGCTATGTTGAGAGCCGCCGTACATGCTGCCGCACCCTTCTGGCATACAAACAGACTGGGGCTGTTGCTTTTTCTTTTGGCAGCAGCAGCAACAGGCCACAATGATCAGCAACACGATGAGCAGCAGAACGCCGCCACAAACCATACCCACAATCATAGGGATGAGAGGCACAGTGCTCTCCACACTGTTGCTGACTGGACTGCTGGTCGTTGTCGTTGTCGCTGTGATGGGCGCGGTCTCCGTCACTCCCGCTGGGTTGTAGTTCGCACAGTACGCGATGGGGTCCAAGACAGGCATGCAATAGGGGCCGTAGGTACCACTTTTGCAGATGCACTGCGCGCGCTTCCAGCCGTCCAACTGCGCCCAAGAAGCGGAGGTAACGGAAGGTCGCGTGCAGAATACGGATGAAGCAGCCCCAACGCTCTCCGTCACGGAGGGTGAACCAGTCTTTGCACTCACCTTGCTGTAGGGGTCCAGAATATAGTGGGCAATAAAGCCTTTACTTGAAAGCGTCGAAAGTGACGTCATCAAGACCTTGTTAACCGTGACGTTGCCCGCCCAGATAGTGCAGGTGGTAGACCTCTGTATAGGTATGGCGGTGCTTACGCCCAGTGTGTTCACGTTATGTGCATAAAGCTCACATACGCGGGAGTGGCAAGTACGGGTAAGGCGGACGATGAACGGAAAGGGGAACCATCCGCCGTGGTGCCATACAAGACCAAATTGCCTGTTTCGCCGACATCAAATGAATAGGTTCCTGCTGTGTAAATAAAGGGTTGACCTCCAGTCGAGGTGCAATTGGAGAAGCGGACCACGCCGCCACTGGAGCCGGATAGAAAGTAAAGTTTCTGATCACCTTGGACAAACGCACTTTTACACTTGACACACATCGCATTGTCGATGGCAATAACGCTGTTGTGTATGTTCAAGCAGTAACCGCTCGCGACAGAGCACTTAGTCGCCTCCTGATGCATCACGTGCGCTGCATTCGCCGCGTAGGTGTTGACCATGTACAAACCGCTGTAGCTCTGAAAAAGCTGTCTCATGGAGCCCCCGACGAGTAGCACGTCACCACCGGAGCCGTCCGCATTCCACGTTGCTGCCGTATCCAGGACGTAAATAACGACGTGGTTCTCCGCGACAAATTTGCGAAAATCGAACAAAGCGGTCGTGCCCTGCATCGTGGCTGTGGTATCGGAAATCATGAAGGTCGAGTAGGGTGGGAAATGTGCTGCAGCGGAAATAGTGGCACTCGTCACCACGGACTCGGCCATCGTCAGGTTGAATAGAGGGACCGTGGTGGAAGAAACCGAGTTAAAAAAAACCAGCAAAGTGGACGCCGTCACCCTGGATGGTGCAGTCCGTGATGTAATTCAGGGACTGCTTCGAAGATGTTGTCATTGTGCCTACATTGTAAACAGAGCCAGAGATAACTTGACCCGCCACGATAAAACTGCCGGTAATGGGGATTGTTGTTTGTGCGGCTTGCGAGGGGCTCAGTACAGAAAGGCAGAGAAACAGAACAGCGAGCGCCGTAACCGGCAAGGCCACCCTCGAGAGCGTTGGGCTCATAGTAGAATGTGTGGACACTCGTGTAAAGGACAGGAAAGGAGAAAACGAGAACGAAAATCGAAAAAAAAAAGTGAAAACGAGAACAATAAAAAGAGAGAAGCGAAACCTAAAGTAGAAAGGATGAAAAGAGAAGAAGAGCAATCTAACAAGTTACATGTGACCAAGCAAAAATCATAAATGGTTAAGAAAAAAGTGCTGTTCGGTTTTCATCAGCTTTGTGTGCTTTCAATGGCATATGTAGCAGAACCCACTGTCAGAGCGGAGCTCAAGACGGTAGGCTGACGGAACGTTATTCCTCCAGCATCATCAGCAAGCACCAAGCATCCTAGTGGGAGCCGGCCGGCCACAAACAGCAGATTTTTGGTAACTGTTCGTGAATACCACAACCATCGAAACCAATTAAAGACTCCCACTTTTTCCAGCTGATAGAAACACACGAGACGAAATCGCTTGAGCAATGCAAAAAATCGAGGAAGGGTGTGATGCTACCTCGGTCATGAGAAAAAAGCTGGTAGACACTGTAAATGTGATATTGCACTCCTATGATCTTCGCTCCCACAACATTTCCACTCGCTCGTGAACGGGTGTGCTATTCATGTTAACGATACCCATACAGGCAATAGTATGAATGCCATATACTGTGAAGAAGATAACTGCAGCCCTACCCGTGAATACCTTATTGATGTACAGAAAAGACAGATACTCTGTTGCTGCCCGTGTTGGTTAAGGAGCACTACTAGTGCACACCATACCATGTACCGCCAGGCTTGCTCTTTGATCTTGTGGTGCCGTAAGTGTATTTCCAAAGCAAAGGTGCAGAAAAGAAAAGAGATGACATTGTATGAGAGCTTCTTCATCACGAGTAGAAGATTTTCTTTTCCGTACGGATTGCATCTACCTTCTTCTCTAAGCCAATTATTATTGTTGTTGTCATTGAGTGTGCAGAGATGCAGAGATGTCCTGCCATATACAGCTTCACACTGGATCTTATGCATGTGATGAACCAGCCGTACTTCGTCGATACAAGTAAGAACGTTTGTATTCCCGTCTTGGTGTTACGTTTGTACTTTCATACCATTAGGCTCTCGGTAATATAAATCTCTGGAGCCATTCTCAGAAAGTTGCATTCTCTCTTACACACTACTCCACGCAAAAGAGTAAACGTCTTCCGTGTAGGCAGTCGAAAAAATAGTATAACAAAAGTGGTGCTTTCAAAATAAATAGCGCGATAACATGTTCATGAACAAAAAACAAGAAGAAAAGAAGCAGCCATAAAATAAATCATGAAGAACCTTTGATTACCTTTATGCTGTTTTTTTTTTTTTGAACGAAGAACACTAGGTGTGAAGTGGGAGAGGGGGATTCTTTTTCATTGACGAAATGAGCCTACCATTATCTGTTAACATACATGCCTCTAATGAAAGATATTTTTTTTTTGTTTTAATCAAACAGAACAGAAGCAAAAGAAAATAAAGAAATAAACCATTGAAAGCATCTATAGACGCTTAGCGCACTGTACCCGTTTACGAGATGAGATTGGTTTGCACACCTCTCCTTGTCTCACAACAAAAAAGCGAATCCTCCTCACCTCCTCTTTGATAGACAAGCACCACTCGCACCCTCGCACTTTACTACGTTCTATACACATAGGTGGAGTGATCTTCTGTACTTCGTTCCAGAAACCTTTTTTCAATGAGATCTCCAACTGCTTGCTTAAAGAGGCGCTCCTCCCAGTCGCCGGTGCCACCTCCCTTGATCACCTCCTTCTTCACCTCGTCCGTCAGCTCTCGGTGACTCATGGTTCGCTTTGACTTCATTATCTTCATGATGGTCCAACTAAGTCTTGTTTTGAGTTTTTCGATGTTTTCAATCTCCCGTCTTCTCGCGTCGGTGGCTGAGACAAACGAGCAAGTTGGAATGAACAAAAGAGGTGACTTTGCCTTCTCCGGCAGCGACACCAAATCGACATTGATGGCAACGGTGTTCTGCTCCGTGTACCTGATCAAGCACGTTTTTTCGGCGGGCTTCAACAGTTGAACGAGCTGCTCCACGGTCAGGTCCGCTCGGTGTGCAAGGACATGTGTGCACACCCCCGCGCGTCTGTACTGTGAGAGAGCCACCATCACTTGATGGAGAAGTAGTGTACCGTGTATGACGATACGAAGATCCATCTTGGGATACTTCAGTGAAAAGCGACAGTACTGAGCCTGCACCGTCCAACACAACACTTCATTACAGTGTGAACGGTTGTGTGCCTCCTCCAAAATATTAACGGCACGCGCGACACTTGGCATGACAGGCAGCGGAGCATCTTCGGAAGGTATGCAGCCGCTGGGCACTTCCGCTGTCCCGCATCGCAGCCGTTTGGCAGCGGGCGAGAATAAGTCCGCGAAGGAGGGTATGTCCCACTTTCTCCAATTCAACACATACGCTGTCACGGGACAGGTCTCCCCACCGCCATGCGCGTAGCTCCTTCCGACCTCGAAGGGGCGCATGTCTTCACACATGTCGCGCACCGCTTTGAACGTTTGCTTGGAGTCGTCCGCGTGTCCGAGAGATTCCCAGTACGTGACAACCGCGAGCTCGCACGTGCGCTTGAGCTCGCCCTTGTCGTCACTACCAATCTTTTTCACATAAAGAAGCCGAAGTCGGCAGCATTCCACGTAGAGATCTTCCACGCTTTTGGAATTGATATAATTCATAATGCGTATCGTAGAAAGTAAATCCATATTGTCGCGAAGATGAAATTCTATCACTGCGCCTCTCCGTCGCCGGGCGCGTTCGAGCTTCTCCACCCTCAGGAGATAGTGGTGGAACACGTTTATGAGCACCAGCGGGCGACAGTAGACCCCAAAGGAGGCCCGCACGCGAAGCCCGTATATGCGGCGGAGGGCCTGGTACACAAATGCGCTGCCCGTGCCACAGAGCAACTCGAAGGCCGCCTCACTCCGCACCAAAAAAGCTAAAAACTGCGCATGCATTTTATCCTTGTCCTGGGACGTGGACGTGGCCAAGTGCTGGCCAATGGTCTCAAACCGCTCTTCGAGTACCTTGTCCAGCGCTTGCAGAAAACACTTTTCCCCCACACACACATTCTCCTTTGGAAAGGGTCCCAGTCCCAGCGTATTCCACTTCTTCACTTGGCGGCAAGTGGTAATGGAAATGGTGGACTGTACACTGGCCACCTCACGTATGGCGAGCAGCGCTTCTCGTTGGGGTGGAAGCAGTGCCCTCAGCATCTCCTCCATGGTCGGCTGCAAGAGCTGTCCCCTACCATCCTGCCCACACAGCGGGTGCATCTCTTCTGGCTCTTTTCCCTCCAGTAGTTCAGCCGCGGGGAGTGGAAGCAGCTGGTCCATCATCGGCTGCAGGATCTCCAGCAGAGCCGTGTAGAAGAAGCTCCCCTTGAGCCCTGGGCCACTGAGAGGGGGAAAGGGGAAAGACGGCGTTGACGCATCCCGCGTCATCGTGTTCGTGTGGTCCAGTGGGTAACAGTACATGAGTAAAACCAAAACAGCCTTGATTAGGTTCTTTTCGCTTAATTCATGAACCGGCAAAAGCTGTAGCTTTTCCTTTATAAAAGCCGGCATGTCCGTCAAGACAAGATGGCAGAGGGGCATGGACAGAAAACGCTGACAAGTGAGAGTTGAGTGTTCCTCTCCCTCCTGTGCTACGCTTTGCATGTGCTTCGTCCGTTCGATCTCCGCCCGCTTTCGTTCGGTCGAGAAGATACTCATACAGGAGGATTTGTAGTAATGCAGCGTCAACAGCTGCGGCGCATTCCCTAACTGAAACTGCGAGGTTAACAGTACTTTGATCGCCCCAATGGCGTCACTGAGATCGTCCACGGATAAGCAAGTGCCATATGCCGTGGCGCTATTACCACTGTCTGCTTCTCCGCCCCCTTCCACGTGCCAATGCGCGGCATGAATGGAGATGGCTTCCGACTGGAACAGGGATCCTATAGACAGCACAATGCAGATGCCGAGCCAGAGTTGCCACTGGGTCAGTGGAAACAGTTTGATGCTATCCGCGTAGCCGCGGTTCAACGTGCGACTGGCACCGCTACGGCCTATACCGCTCTGGTCCCGCCCGGACATGTTAGGCTCATCCGGATCGAAGTACTGCTGCAGCCGTGACGCTTGTTGCAAGACACGCACAAACCGTTCGATCATGCGAAGCGCATCGCTCATGAAAGGGCTCTGGCACAACTCCGCATTGAGGACTAGTTCCATTCGGTCACAAAACAGCTTAAACGTTTCCTCATCCTCGCGATGCTTCTCGTCGATCGAAGGAGATTGAATACTATCAAAGAAACACATAATCGGGTGCGAAATCTGCGTCAATTTGGACACGATTTGAGAAGCAAAGTAGTGTTCTAGACCGCGGAGCCAAATCGTCCATAGAGACTTGCGTGAAGCTGTTGTTCGCAGGTCGCGGATATGTTTCAAATCGGAGCTGATTTTGTTCTGGGACCAGTGATGCATATACTTGTACCACTGCAGCATTTTCTGACGGAGAGTTTCAAGGCGGCTAAATATTTTTCCACGTCGTACCACTACTTCAAACGTGATTTCATCAAACACCATACCCAACAGTGACTTGGTATCGCATAAGTCGTTAACGATAATGTGCATGAAGGCATCCTTTGAGTATTTAGGGTCTATCGTCAGTACCTGCTGATAGGCGAGTCGCACATCCGACAACGTTCGTTCATCCTCCGCAGTGCGCTCGTCCGACGCCATGAAAGGGGAAGAGCAGATCTAACTAAGTGTGGATAGCACAACAGAACAGTAAAAAAGTGTAATAGATTTCCTTTTCTTTTGAATGATAGTAATACGAATAAAAATTCAGAAGAAAAAAGCTAGAGATGTAAGCGACTAAGAGGAGATGAAGAGAGAGAGAGAAACCGATAGAACTAACAACAATAACGAAACAATTATAGGATAAGAGCTTCCTTATGCTCTATGTATACTATCCTTGTAAGAGCATGCAGTTGTCATTCACCAGCTGATACACTCAAACACTTATCGAGTGGAATGAAAACAACATAACTATACAATACAGGCAAACACTTTATAACATGTTAGTATCCTGTTCAGAGGATAGGCAACCGTTTCCAGATATGTCTTCCGATTGTGGGGCGAAAAATGCAAGTGCTTCACCTGCCGATACCGATTGCGACGACTTCAAACACCAAAGGTTCATGGGCTGCTCCGGGTCTTTTGTTTTCGCGTGGTACTGCTTCCAGCCAATCAAATCACTTTTTGCGATTTCCTCCAGTCTCTCGGCTGTCGCCGGAACACGTTCTAAGCGAAGATTCGCACGCGTTTCTGATATCGACAGCAGATCCAGTAAGGGGGAAATCGTTGTATTTCTCTTTGTCGTGGACCCGTCGGAGCGGTAGAAGCGACAGCACCTCATGTAGTATAAGGCGGCAAGCAGGGTCTCCGTTGGTGCCGTCGCAAATGCAGCTTCTCGCCTCAGTCTCAGGGCGTCTACCACATTCAGCTCCGCGTCCTTCATGGCAACAGGCTTTGTCATGATATGACGTAAAAGGAGGCTGAACCACGAAAGCTCTTCCAAATAGAACAGGAGCGACAAGAAGTGGGCCATGTACCACACATCCAATTCCCCCATTAGCCGATGGCTGCCGCCCGGAGTGCTGGCACACGCTGCGAGCATGTCCGCCGGTGGAGGCAGCAGCGTATGTTCGTCGCGGTCAAGAACTGAATGGATGTCTAAGAACGCTGTCTCTGGAAAAACGGCTAAAATGATGTTCTCTCTCATGGGAATGGAACTGCACACATGAGCGGTGAAAGAGCGCGAGTCACGATCGAGGCTAATGGTCGCATGTCTAGACACCGCAATGCCGGCAGCACGCAGTGCCTTCATCCACGTGCCACTACCGGACCCGACAAGCGCCATGCGACGGATGATGAAGTGTGGGAAGCCAAACCTCTGTGGATGTGTTTATGTGCTGTGTAAAGGGGAGATCATGAGCATCAAAGGCATAAAAAAGAGTTTGAGTGTGTACAAAGGTACAAGCGAAAAACGAAGGGGAAAGCGACACATGAGCGCAGAGAGTCAAGTATGCACCGATGTAGAGAGTGCATCATGGACAAGCCGAACAGAAGGCAAACGGTTGCCATCACTTCTTCCACACACATGTCGAGCTCCGCTTACTCTGGCCTCTCTGGCGACTCCGAGAGACGGCGAAAGAGCAGGTGAGGAAACATACATAGGGAAGGGGGAGGGGGATGATACAGAAGGGCAGCACAGGCCCCGAATAGGCAGGGCATCGTCTCCTTCAAGAAAAGTGGTAATATCAGCACGAACGCTGTGCACCTTTTCATGTCAGACGAGCCCTTTTAAAAGAACAAATAAGGAATAAGGCCACACAGTAGTCCTATAGCAACAGAAAGATAGATGAGATACGGTGTATGCAATGGTTCACATCGACATATAGTAGCCTGACTGTAGTGGGAAACAGAGAATCGAACCTCCTTGCCTGCTTCGCACGTCCGAAGGTCTTCAATAAACTCACCATCGTACTGGCAGGACAGGTTCGAAGGCGCTTGGATCGTCACTGCGTGCCCTTGGCCCAGTTTGGTGCCATGACACAGGGCCAACCGTATTAGCGCAAGGTGCCATACCCCGCTCAAGCACAGGACCTCCACTTTACCGTCGTCAATGCGGGGGACCGTGTACATGTCCTTGTCCGTGTTCGCGTTCCACAGGGCGGACCCGCCCGCGTAGTAAGGCACATTGCACACCACCAGCGCCTTCGCATGGGCCGGCACGCTAACCTCCGCACCATCGATGTGTAGCACGATGGACGACCCTATGGCGCGCTGCGTGAACAAAGCAGCCGCGGCGAAGACGGCGTACCACAGCTTCACGATGGGCCGCGAAGGAAAGAGAAGCGGATAACGGTGCCGTAGTCTGTTTAGTTTGCCCGCACACGTTGCGTCGAACCCGATGGAAAAGTAGTTGTTCATCACCTTTTCGCGCACACTGCCACCTTCAGAGCCCAACTCCATGGAGAGCTTCCACCTGTCCAATCGCACTGCATGGGATCCGTTTATCAGTTTCAGCATTGAACGGAACCGAACGCGACCCAAGACAAGCCACCGCGCAAAGCCGGCACCAAAGCCCAACGTCCAACTCAGATCGTTGCCTGTACCAAGAGGAAAGGGCGCAATCTGGCATTCAGGCTGTGAAATAGCGCCGCGCTCCAGCAAGGACTTGACTACATCCATCAGAAAAGAGAGCGTACCATCACCTCCGGCGACAATCATAACGGAAGGTCGAGTGGCAACGATGAAATCTTCTACTCTTGTGCTGTACGTCGATGGCTCTCCTGTGAACAGTACCAGCACACTCTGCTGCCCCAGCGCTTCTTCGAGCTTCGCTTGCACATATAAGGCGCATCTCCTGCCTCCACTCTTGAGATTAATGACAGCACACACTCTGCCCTTCACGTACATGACGGACGGGATTGAGGCAGAATATGATTACTTTTCCTTCTATATATAAAACCTGTGCAACAGAACAGGGTGAAAGGGGAAGAGAACTACCCCAGCTTGTGTATTCTAAGAGAAGGAAAAGTGGATTCAAAAGTACGTTGAGGCTCATTGTTTTTATGATTAGCGTGCTTAATTATTTCAATGTTGTTGTTTAAAGAAGCTTCGGCATGGGTATACCAAAAAAAAAAGGGTGTGTTTTTATGAACAGACAGAAACGCAACGGTAAAGTGTACGTTTTCTCTCTTTTATTTGTCGATTAAGAATTATTAGTTAGAGTGGTAGATGAACATATCAACACAGTTGTTTGTACTTCATTGCAACATCGGGTTCGTGTGTAAAAGGAGCATATGTCAAAAAGGTTCGCACAGCATTGGTCAATAGCATGTGCACATCAATACTGAAGAACAACAACTGAAAAAAAAAAGTGGGGTTGAGAAGGAAAAAAAAAAAAACAACTAAGAATAATACGTCACAGGGGAACGGACTACACGGTGATGTGTATAGATGTATACTTCGATGCCTTTGTTTTCTCTTTTTTTACTATCTTTTCGGTTACCCCCTTACATAATCAGCATATTACGAATAGTTGGAAAAAAGAGTACACCACAAAAAGAAGAAGAACAAAAAGGTCGAAATGAACCGCTTCACAAGCAACAGGAAAAAAAAAAAGAAGCACAAGAAACGTCAAACAGTGAAAGTCAAAGTCAGACCTCACCGCAACTATAACGGATAAATAACGAACAATGAGTAAAACCGTTATTTCATATTGATGTGGGGACAGCATACTCCAATGAATTTCCGCTTTACATGATGTGAAGATGTAGCTCTTATATCAATTCAATGTCCCTCATTTTTTTTAATTATTGTTGTTGTTCTTCATCGTTTCTCGATAGTGTTCTTCTGTTTAGGTTAAAGAGCTTGAGTGCATTATAAATGTTTGAATGTCACGATCGTTCCTACAATGCCACCCACAACACCAATGAGCATCATAAGCCACGCGGCAAAAAGCTCCAAAGGAGTACAAGATTTAATCCCGCGTACGTGCAGCGAAATACGAAAAGCGGCCGGGTACAAAAAGCAAAGAATGCTACTGCACACACTGCCCAGAAGGGCGATAAGAAACACGATGCTTTTCGCCTTGAGCGCCAACAGAAAGCTCAGTACAGACAGCACCACACTGACAATAAGAATTTGCCTGTAGGAGATGGAAGAGTGACGCTGGTCATGTGTGGTTGTGCTGTAGCCGTACATCAGAATGAAAACTGCATCTCTGCAAGGCAAGAGCACAAGCACATAGGCAATCATGACGGTTGACGTGTACAGCAGTTCACTGGTCATCATCAGATTATCGCTAAGGGGACTATAGTTCTTCAGTATATTACCTGTGATGTGAGGCGTGTTGCTGATATACCCGAAATAGCCCACAATGAAGTAGACACTACCCGTGATGGTCACACTAAGGGTGGTCACTTTTGTCATCGCACTGCGGGTGACCTCCGTCAGCCCCGTGTAAAGTGAGAAAACAAGCGACTGACAATCAAAGGAAAAGAACATCACAGGCAGTGTGACAAGGGCCTTGGAGGAAAGCGGGAAGTAGGCGTAGTCGGTCGAACGCTTCTCATGAGGTGAAAACGGATAATAGTAGCGATACACGATGGCCCCTGAGATCAGAAACGTGCTGCTGATGGCCACAAGCGACATGTGCTCCAAATGATTTATCTGAGGCACGCACGACAAGGGCATCATGAGCAGAAACCAAAGAAAAAACACGACGTGTGTTTCCGTGGAGAGAAACGGTACGAAGGAATGCAAAAACGGTATCAACGGCGTCACGATTTCGCCCACCACCACAACGTAGCCGGCAGCAATACCGACGCTATACACGATCAACACCCACCGAATGGCCTCCTCAAAAGAGCGCCCTAGTAGCTCGCGCGAAATATCCTCGTAGGATTTCAAATTGAGATGATCGACACACAGAACTAGGTAGTCAATGGATAAGACCGTTAGCGCGGCAACGGCAATGAGCACGAGAAAAACAAAATAGATACCACTCTGTTCAAATAAAGAGGGAATCGCGAGGACACCGGCACCAATCGTAGTGACCGAGAGACTGACGGCAGAGCTGAATACGCCCTGCACAGGAGCGCCCCCTTTGGCCATTGGAACGAAACACAAGTGGGGTACGACGCGCACACTTGGCTATGTACTCACTCTGATCGCTTACTTCGCTCTCTCTAAATACGTATATACATACGTGTGTGTGTATGAAAACAAAAAAAATAAGGAAGCAGAGAAAAGGAGGGAAGCAGAGAGAAAAGAGTTAATGAGAATTTCGGTTCATATCGCAAAAAGTGAGAGCAAAAGCAACAATCATTCTCATCTTGTGAATACTATATGCATCTGTGCACATGCAATACGCACAAAAAATGATAAACTGTCGTGCATTTTCCTTTCACAGTTTCTTTTTATTTTTATTATATTAGTTTGTTTGCTTTTTTTTTTTTCATTCTTATGCGAAACAAGTTTTTTTTTTTGCAATAATGCGGGTATCTTGTGTTCACATTAGATCACCTCAGCTCCACTGGCCTCATTTTGAGGTCACTTTTGCTTCAGTATATCCACGGCACACTTGTTCCTCTCGCTGTACATGCAGCGTGTCTATAAGTGCGGAAACCGAAGAAGCTTCATGTTACGCAGCTCAGCGACATTCGTGGCGCCGCACGTGAACATGGTCGCGGCAAATTCCTTACGAAGTCGCTGAATCACCGCCTGCACATCTGCCGGGCTCTTGAGTGCCGCCGCCAAAAAGGGCATTGCCGCCGTGCTGTAGCTGGCGCCCATCATGAGCGACTTGGCAATGTCCACGCCACTGCGAATACCGCCGCCAGCAATAAGGGTCAGAGAGCCATCGGCGCCCAGCGGCGCGGCCTGCTGCAGGCACACGTCCGTCGGGATGCCAATGTCTCTGAAAATGTAACCAATGTTCTCTCCTTCCACGTGATAGGGGTGCCGGCGACCCTCAATCCACGCCCAAGAGGTGCCACCGCATCCCGAGACGTCAATGCACCGGACACCCAGGGCCTTGAGGACCTTGACCGCTTCAATGTCAACGCCGTGACCCACACCCTTCACAATAACAGGGACCTTAATGCCAGGGAGGACCTCACCCAGCTTTTTGATGAGCCCAGCGAAGTTCGTGTCGCCCTCCGGCTGGCAAATCTCCTGGGTGTGGTTGAGATGGATAAAGAGACCGTCAGCCTTCACACTATCCACAACCTTGTTGATCTCATTGGCACCAAAGCCGTAGTTCAGCTGCACGAGCCCAATGTTGGCAAACATGGGCACCGACGGGCACAGCGATTTGACGTTGAAAGTGTGGGCAGCGCTGGGGTAACGATTCACAATACGCATGCTCCCGAGGCCAAAGGGAATCCCTTCGGCTTCGCATGCCTTGGCTAAATTCTCATTGATCACGCGTCCGTGTGCCTCACCCCCCGTCATGGAAGATATAATGAAGGGAAAGGAAATCTTATGACCAAAAAAATCACAAGATGTATCGATTTCCGCGTAATTGACCTCCGGGAGAGCCTTGTACGGGATGCTGTACCTGTGCCAAATAGAGAGTCTGTCTTTGTGTGGTTCCACATTGTCATTCAGACATATTTTGATGTGATCTTCCTTGCGCTTCCGAACCGCCGCCTCGCGATCCGCCGCATTCTCTTCTTTGCGGTTACTCATTGATGCAACAGTAATAAGAGACCGACGAAAGACACGAAGAAAAAAGAAATTAAAAAAAAATAGGATATGATAATTCTATTGAAATACTACGAATTCACTCCTACACACACAAAAAAAAAAAAGGGATGCCGTATCAAGAAAGAGAGTTTGAAGAGAAGGAAATATCAATGGATTGAAAGGAAAAATAAATCGAGGCTAACCTTTATCAGTGCTAGGAAAACACCACAGCGAAGTGTCATAATACTGAATCTGAACAAAGAAACAAGAATTAGTATTATTACAACAGATAGGAATTAATAAATATGTGGTTAGATGACACAACGGTGCAAACACATCAACGGTTGGCACGGCAGGAACAAACTCAAAACAAGGAACGACAGCGCTTTTGCGCTCACCATTCAAATCTGTGCATCCTTTCGGGTGCCCAAATACTGAATATACTCCTCCACCTGTCGAAGAGCAGCACTCGCATCGATAGAAACCCCTGTGGAATGGCCCACCTCAACTTCAGTGTCGAAGGAAAACGCTGTTGGCAATGGTACCTTTAAGGTGGAGAAGAGTTCGTGAAATGTTTTATGAGCAGCTTCCTTGTTGCCATCCATCCAGAACTGCTCCGCCTTGACACCGGTGTCGCCCCCACGCGACGCAGCCGTCGGTAAGAACCCCAAGTTCGACATAATAAAGCGAAGCGACATATTTCCACGAACGCCGCAGAGTATACTATACAACCAGTAGACGCGCATCCGAGGAAGATAAATCTGCACGAGAAACTGCAGCTCCCGCTTGAAGAGCTGAAGGAGCTGCACCGCCGAAAGCGCATCGCCGTTGTCGAGTGCAACGATGAGCTGCAACACGTGTTGCATCCGCTCTGGCGTGGGCAGAAACTCTTTCATGGCCGCAGACTGGCCGAGGGAGAGTGTGTTGGTGTACTCGATGAGCTCCGTGGACAGAGAATCGTACTGTTTGCTCAGGGAGAGATAGACGACTCGGTATACAAAGAATTCCGCCATGTGGCATCTCGATTTATCCACACTGCGGTGCTCATAAAAGCCCTTGAGGGAAGCCTGGCATTGATTGAATTCACCAATATCGTTCGCTTCAAGGCAGATACGTGCATGGAGCTCGTAGATCATGACGGTGAAGTCATTTACAATGTTCTGCACGCGCAAATCTTGCCGCATACCCTTCAGTTGGTCGCTCAAATACTTGAGCGCGTTGGAACGAGTGTCCTGCTTCTCCTTCTCGCGCGACTTCTCCACGATATAGTCAAAGCTCTTCTCCAAGACCTGCAAAGGACGAATGTCCTCCTCCGTCGGCTCGTACCGCGAGTAGCGTCGCTCTAAGTCCCGCGACTTTGCCACAAACGTCCGACACACTCGCTCCGTCTTTGCGTCGTCTGTGGTGATGAGTTCTAGGAAAAAAGAAGCACACTCACTAGCCGTCACCAAAAGAGTTTCAACCTTTGTGCGCTTGCTGTGTACACCGTTGTCGGTCTGTTCACCCGCTGAGGACACCTTTCCGCTCGATAAAGCGGCGGAGGGCTCTGCACGCTGCCTCTTGTCGCCGCATGTGGCGCTACTAGTTTCCGCCGCTCGCGTGACAGTCGGCGCAGCGACTCCAGGGCCACTGGAAAGCAACGCCGTCTGCTGGCCACGAAGCTGCGCCTGCGTCTTATCGGTCAGTTCCTTCTTTTGCAAATTTCGCGCAATATTAAGCATCTCCATGAAGGACACCTGCTCATAGTGCCGTTTGCCTTTTGCCACGTCACGATCGTAGAGGTCGAACGCCTGATCCAGAAAGTGTCGCAGCTCGGGCGGGGCGCGTCCAGTGCACTCCTTGTACAGGTCGGCTCTGTGTCCCACGTGCGTCTCCTGCACCGCTTTGGCACTGTCATCAGACCCGGAGAGCATTCTCGGCTCACGCGCCAGCGCCTTGGCCGACATGACAGTGGGCACTGTTTTCCACTCCACTTGCTCTACTGTTTGAGTTTTCAACTGATCTTCAAGGACGCAGAGTGCCCATTTCGCGTACCGCTCGGTTTCTCCCGGGCCTCCCCGCGTCCGTGCTACAAACGAAGCGCGCGTGAGCCAGTCCTTTAGCTTCTTTGTTATTACGATGCCTTTGGAGGCAAGAAAGTCACTACTCAAGTAGTTCATGAGACCCAGTGGCTGCAAAAAAAAAAAAGAAAAGAAAGAAAGAAAGAAAAAAAAAAGGCCAGCGGAAACAAAGAACAGAGAGGCAATAGGAAACGAGAGAGAGAATCACAGACAGACACAAGGAAAGTGTTGACAAAAACAGCGCTACACAGAACGAGAGAGGGAGAGACTGTGTAGAGTAACAATCGATAATGAAGCTACACCAACAACTACAACAACAAAAATCGAGGTTTAGAATTATTTACGGTTTATAGATTAGTGGATTTGTCGAAACAAAAGGAATGCGAGATATGGGAAGGGGAGTTTTACAAACAAATAGCAACAAAAGAGTTTGATAAACCACCTGTTCTTCCCACTTCCATTTAGTGCCCCTACTCATTTGCCGTTTTCAGCATAATCTGCAGAACATCCTCATCTTCTAAAACGTGCGCGATGCCTACACGCTGCGGCTGGTGCTTCGCACTCGTCCCCCACACCAGCGCATACTTGAAGCGTGAGGCGATGTCCTTGTGAATGCGCTTGCAAATGTGCTCTACGCTAGAATTTCGCTTCACCACAAAGGGTTTCACAAAATCGGGGTGTGTGCCGTGCTTCTTGGTGTAGATACGAATGATATTAAGATGCTCCCAAATTTCGTCAATCACCTCATCCACGTTGAGGTCCCAATGCAGCGAAAGCACCACCGAATGCGGCATCTTGCTGAGGCGGTCCATCTCCTCCATCGTGATGGTGTCAATTTTGTTGTAGACGTACAGACAGGGCATATACTTACGGTTCCCCTCAATGACGTCAATAAACTCGTCCACGGTGATGTCTTCGCGGAGAATAACATCCGCGTTGTGGATGCCATAGTCCTTCAAGATTTCCTTCGCCATGGACTCCGACATGCCTTTGGTCTGTTTAATGTTGGAGCTATAACTGATAGCATTCATGCTGCAGGATGTCTTCTTCTTGAACGTGACGTTTGGGAACTTTTGATTGAGGCGAATGCCAACCGTCTCTAGCTCATTTTCGATCTTGCTGCGCTGTCCCTCCGCCTTCGCAGCGTCCAGCATCAGGATGATCATGTCTGCCGTCCGTGCAGTGGCGATCACCTGCCGGCCGCGTCCCTTCCCCTCCGCCGCACCCTCGATGATACCGGGAAGGTCTAAAAGTTGGATTTCCGTCCCCTTGTGCATCAGCTTGCCAGGGATACAGGTGAGCGTGGTGAACTCGTAGTTCGCTGCCTCACTTTCCGTATGCGTCACGCGGGACAGCAGCGAAGATTTACCAACGGAGGGGAACCCGACTAAGGCACAGCGCACGTCGCCGCTCTTGCGGACGTCGAACCCATCGCCGCCCTTCGCGCCGGCAGCGCGCGCGGCGTTCTCCAGCATCTCCGTCTTGATGCGCGCGAGCTGACCCTTCAGACGACCCACATGGTACTCCGTCTTTTTGTTCTTCTGCGTCCGGGCAATCTCATCCTCGATCGCCTTTCGTCGTTCCAAGAGCCCCATCGCGGATTAGTTCAATGCGTCAGTGAAGTTGACTGGTATATACCTGTAGATGCAACATCGTAGTGGAAAAGGAAAAAAAAAGAAAGAAGTGTTGCAAAAGGAAAGAAAAAGAGGAGGGTTTTCAAATGAGTGAATACAAAGAAGTGTTCCTCACATCCAACTAAATACTATAGACACGGTCACCAATGACACATATACTAGACACTTGGTACAAAGGTATGATATGTTTTCTTTTTCTTCGTTCAGGAAGCGCTCCTTTCCTACAATTTCATCGAGTATGTGATTTCTCCAGAATAATTTTACAAGGTACTTTTCTAGTACTTGGTATCCTTATAATGACATTATGAGGTGGCACGGTAAATTATTTGTCCGTCAGGGGTATCTGTAATGTGAAACATGTCATTCCTGCTTTCGATCATCTTCAGTAAACCCCCAAAGTGAGAATTAGCCGCTTGCTGCACCGGTAAAGATGTCCACAAGAGAAGCTGTGTGAAGTCCACACCAGCGTCTGGAATAAGGGCATACACCTCCTCCAACACTTGTGCCTTACTGTACTCTTTGCCCACAAACTGATCCTCCTCCAAAATCCACGAATCATCCGCTTCTCCTACTTCTTCACACGTGTTGTGTAGCTGCTGCTTCTCCTCGCTGGCCGCCACGGACTGTGGTGCCCGTACGACAGTGGTAGATGGGCTCACAATCTTGTATATGAGGAACTCCCCCGGGCTGTTCTCTTTACAGGCAAACAACCGCGGAAACTGTTGCACAATCGTTATCACCTGCGGCGGCAGCGCTGCCCGCATCGCCGGACTGGCCGCGTCCACGAGGAAGGAGACCGTGCAGGCCTCACTCGACGGGGCCGCGTAGTGGAACACCTTCGCTATTTCCAACGGACTGAGGTACGGGTTCTCCTCGCACTGCCCTGTCCGCACGCTCATATCGTCCGGAGCTGGCTCCTGGCTGTTTAGCAACAGTGGGTTCGAAGCATCCACGCGACAGACAAAATGGTCCCCTACCCGAAAGAGGTGCGGGTGGCGGCGAAGAAGCTGCAACAGACCATCGTAGCCTTTGACGCGTTCTTGTGTTTGGGGCGCGAGGCGCACATAAACGTACTCGGGACGGTCCCACATCGGTGTGAGCACATTAAAAATGTCAATAATGCTGTTGACATCACCCGGCAGCGATTCAAGGTCTGACAGAAAATCAGCACGCCAGCGCTCGCTGCCGGCGCCGCCGCGACGCCGAACCAAGGTCTCGTCCGCATGCTTGGGGCGCAGGGTCTCAAACTCGTTGGGCGCTGCGAGCGCCACGCTCAGCAGACGCTCCGCTGTCATATTCTTTTTGGTGTAGCGTTGTAAAATGATGCGCAGAGGTGAGAAGTAAGTGGGGCACACACGCGAGAAGAACTTTTGCACATTTCGCTCGAAGGAAGACCGCTCCTCCAATGGCTCCCCATCGCTGTTCAGCGGGATAAGGCTGTTCGCCTCCCAGAAGAACATTTTGAGGTCCAGCAGCTCACGTGCTTGCTCCGCCGTCATGTGATGGGCCTCCGGATGCAGGACGATGCTGCGCCGAATCTCCGTCGTGTAGTTGATCTCTCGCAGCTCGAAGTAGCACGGCTGCCGGCGGAACCACATGAGCGTCGAGGCCGACCGCAGATGCTTCTTGCGAATGGCAGATGGTACGTTCAGGCTCGAGAAATTGCCCCAGTGCACCGGAACGTATTTGAGCATTTCATACACATCGTCGCGCGTTGGTACACACTGGGCACTTCCCCACCCGCCAAATTCTTTGCTACAGGCCAGCGTGGATGCGGCCATCATGGTGCGGGAAGCGAGGGAGAAGTGAGGCGCCTCCTGCTCCGTGCGGCACCGGGACGCTACAAACAGTGTGCTGTGGTACCGGAACACCCAGAAGCGATCGCCAACCGCGTACTTTTGTATCGCCACGGCAGCACCAGTCTTTTCAGCCGAGGGCGTGCATGGATCGATGCCCAATAAGGCGGTGAACATCGAAAGTGTTACGCTCTTCGCAACGACGTCTTTCAAAGGATTTCCCGGTAGATGAAGAGCGCAACGCTTCATGACATGTTCATACAAATTATCCACAACCATGTAAACAGTAGAGTTTACCTTGGATTCTTTGAGAATTGCGTCGGCTAGCAAAACAATGTCATTGGAGTATGCGCGCACGTCTGCTGCACTCGAACATGGTCCGCCGCTTCTCAAGACATCCGTGTGCGTCAGCACCTCCTGCGCCGTGACGCCTTTCAACTGGACAAACGCACCATCCGCACCACCAGCGACAACTTCCACAGTTTCGGGAGAAACCCGCTGTATCCAGGAAACGACACATGCGTCATCCGTTAAACCGCTCACGTACCTAGAAATCTCTTGTGAAAAAAGAGCAAGGGGCATGCGTTGGGTATCATCCTCTCTAGAGTGTTCTAGGACGTATCGCGCAATTACAAGAGCGGCAGAATTCGCTTCTGCAGAGAACGAAAGGCTTTGGGATGCTCCAGAAAACGGCGTTGTACCATTCCATCGGATGCTAAGGCTAAAAAGGGGGTGATGAGACTGACGCACACAGCCCAAAACGAGGCGTCGTATGGCTGCCAATCGAACTTGCATCCCTCAACAGATTAAAAGATGTCAATCAAGTGTTGAAGGGGAAACAAAAATAACAGAAGGAAGAGTGCAGTGGAAAAGAGAGTGTAATTCACTTGTTCGCATCATCGGAGAAGAGTAGTTAAATATATTGTTTTCTTTTTGTTGTTGTTAAACACCCCGTACCTCAACCGCTCGTATTAGTTATTAGTACTGCACTCGAGTAACAGTTTTAATTCCATGTGATTGTAGTTGTTATCATATACACTCCATCCATAGGCTTCCAACGGCCAATTAGGCCAAGTAAAACAACTCTGCCACTCCGGGTGAGAGCTTCGACACACGCCTGAACATGCGACACGCTTCCTCGGCGTTGCCGCTACTCTCCGCCAAACGTGCATCCTGGTACAGCTGGAAGGCCTCGAGATCCTTTGCACTGGTGAAGATGGGTGGCTCTCGCCGGTACATGAGATCCGCGCGGCAAATGTACTTCTTGCCCTCCAACACCGGCGAGCCCTCGTGCAGCAGATCATAGTAGAAGAAGGCAGCGGAGCCTTTCTTGGGATGGACGGCACCGATCCGGGAGGTGTTGCTGCCGCGATACTTGTTCGCGCTGTCATCGAACACCATTACCTTCTGCTGCTCTCCGGAGAAGAGAAACGTTTCACCCCCAGCGGGGCAGTCGTTCAGATAGACCAAGACGGTGTAAAAGGATCGCTTGTTCAGATCCACAATCGTAGAGCCGTCAATGTGCGGCATGAAGTGCCCGCCTGGCCCGTACCGCCCAAACAGCAAATTCTCCGACATACTGTCCGGCACCCATTCTCCTTCCAGATCTTTCTCGAAGAGCTCGTCCGCATGCTCCATGTCCTTGTGAAACTGCTTCGGGACGAGGTTCACGGAGGACTGGATGCGCTCAAACAGCTTCTTGGAGAGTCGAGGAAAGTTGGCCTCAATCGTGTCAACGTCGCGTACGGCCATGGTGGAGCTGTCACAAATCATCGTACTGGGGTCATCGTGCTTCTTCTGTTTCCAGAAGGAATAGCCGACTGTTTCACAGGCGTTTAAGAGGGCATCGCATTCTTCATCTGTTAGGAAGTGCTCCACCACGATGCAATCGACATTTGTGCCGACGGTGTACTGCTGAGTCTGAGGCGTTTCCAAAAAGCTATCCAGGCACTGGTCGATGAGTTCCTTTTCCTTTGGTTCTTCCTTTTCAATAATGTTGTTGTAGCTATACATGATTCCTAATGCAACCACACGCACTTTGTATGCTGACCTTCTTGATACGGCCAAGATCCACTAAACAGAAGAAGAAGAAAAAAACATGGAGTGAGAGAGAACAGAATGATATCACACTGTCTCCAAACCAGCAAAGAATCACCCATGAGTGCCTCGTCTCGTGAACAGGGTTCAGTGCTCAAGCAGTGCTCGACATCGATTGAAAGAGTTCACGTTCAGAGAGACGAACAGAGAGTACTCGCTTTCTCTTGCGGGTAATCTCACTCCTTCTTTCTCTCTCTCTATCTCTCTCTCTCTCTCTCTTTCGCTACGTTCTTATTTTTTTTTTTTTGTTGTGTGTGTATGATCCGTTACCTCCTGTTTATGGATTTAAACAAGTATAAAACATTATTGTATTAAAGTATTATCAAAACCAAATAACGGTCAAAGAGGAAATGAATATTTTCGGACGCTCCCTTCCTTCTCCCTTTCTTTTTTCGTTCTTTTAATTCCACTTTTAATTGGTATATGTATATTATTCCCACTCCGTTGTTCCAGGGGGCTTCGGCGTCATGTCGTACAGCACGCGAGTGATAAAGCTAAGCTTACTCAGCTCCTCCACTATCTCTTGCAAAACGGGGAGCGGCATGTACTCCGATCCCGGTGTGGCAGGCACACCAGTCATGAAGTCATTCGTGAGGAAGGTCCGTACCACTACACTGTAGGACGAAGCTTTCTCGAACCCAACGGGGATCAGCACCACAGGGACCTGACTCAGCGCGCGCACGAGGTGATGCTTCTGCAGCGTGCGGTTCACAATATCGTCCGCCTCACGCAGCTGATCCATCACTGCAGGGCAGAGCAGCGTCTTGGTGACCGTCTGTGGAGACTCCTTCAAGGGTGCGCCAAAGGCGTACACCACACGGTTGATAGCATGGGAGCTCTTCGGAATGTCCTTCGCGAGACGCATGAGCGCCTGCCACTCCTCCGCAAGGGGCAGCCGTCCGAGGGCCACCGCCGCGGCGTAGGCGTACGTGCGTCCGTCACCCTGGACACCGACTGTGCGAATGGGGAGGAGGCAGCTCGTGACCCCCTGGGCCACCAGCGCGGGCGCGCGCTCTGAAATCGTCTTCTTCACGGTCTCCTCCGTGCGCTCGAAGTTCGTGTCCCGATGTGGCGTCCCGTCCGTACAGAGCGTGCGGATGGCCAGCCCCGGGCCGGGGAAGGGCTGGCGCTCGACCAGGTGTGCGGGGACGCCGAGCCGCTTGCCGAGCTCGCGCACCTCGTCCTTGTGGTAGTCGCAGAGCGGTTCGATGATCTTGCCCGCGTTGCGCAGCTCGCGCACGATAGCGGTGTCGTTGTGGTGTGTCTTGATGGCGTCTGCCACCTTACTGGCGTAGGCGGACCCCGACTCGATGAGATCCGGCCGCAGCGTCCCTTGGGCCAGCAGCAGGTTGTCCACGTCGAGGTGGAGCTCCTTAATCGTCTTGTCGCAAATCGCCATGAACGTGTTGCCAATGATGGTGCGCTTCTCCTCCGGGTCCGTCGTCTCGCACAGCTTCTTCGTCTGGTACGCCGCGCGTCCGCCCTTCGCGGGCATCTCCGTCGTCGCCTGCGCAAAGTCGTCCGCGGCGTTGATCAAGTGCACGTGCACGCCGGCGTCCTTGAGGGCCGCGATCACCTGCCGGCTCTCGTCGAGTCGCATAAAGCCGTGGTCGATGTGGATGCACACCACGCGCTCTGGGCCGAGCGCCTTGAGCAGCAGCACAGCGCAGATCGTACTGTCCACGCCGCCGGAGGCGAGGCAGAGGACCTTTTGGTCGTTCGCCGTTCGCTCCTTGATGAGGCGCAGCGCCACCTCCTCGCGGTCCTCCATCGTGAAGGAGAAGCTGCAGCCGCAGATGGTCAGGAAGTTCTTGAAAATCACCTTCCCGTGTACGGTGAGCTCCACTTCGGGGTGGAACTGAAGACCGTAGTACGGCAGCGACGTGTGCCGGATGCCCGCCACGATGCCCAGCGAGCTCGTCGCGATGACATCCAGCGGCGCGGCCACGTCCGTCACGGAGTCGTTGTGCGTCAACAGCACGGGCTCCTGGGTGGCCAGCCCAGCGAAGAGCTCCACGTCAGGCTTCAGTGTCACGTCGTCCTGCCCGTCCTCGCGCGTGGCGCCGCCCTTCACGTTGGCGCCGTAGGCCACTGCCAGCAGCTGCATCCCGTAGCAGATGCCCAAGATCGGCTTGCCAAGGTCGAAGAAGCCCTCGCAGAGCTGGGGGGCCCCCTTCTCCGTCACGGAGCTCGGGCCGCCGCTGATGATGACGCCCTTGAGGTTCGGGTCTTGTTTGAGCACCGCCACCGGCGTGTCGAGCGGCAGAATCTGCGTTTCCACTTGCAGCTCCCGCACGCGGCGGTCAATCACTTTACCGAACTGCGACCCGGCATCCAAAATGGCAACGTACTCGTGCGTCGATTGAGAAGCCATCTGTCCGTTTACAAAAGATGATAGTGTTTTCTTTTTGAAAGTGCTTTACAATTTTTCCCAACTAGTACCTACCACAATGAAACAGAAAACCGAAGAGGAAAAAAAAAACTACGAGCAAAACATATTCCAATTTTAGACGAAGAGAAAGGGAAACAAAAACAACAACAAAAAAGGAAACAGAGGTGAGAGAGAGGGAGTACGTACTTTCACACAGAACAGATCATCTTTGAAATGACTGGTCAAATAAACGGCAACAAAAAAAGAGATGCGAATCGACAAAAGCTTACATGTGTATGTTAGCATTAGAGCGACAAATCAAGTATCCAAACTATACAAGGGCAATTCATCTAACGGATCAAAATGGCCTTCAGAAAAACACCGTGGAACTCCATGCCTGTCATGTTGCCGATGGCGTCGTCCGCATCTTCTTGTTCAGCATATACGACATCAACACTCGGAGCATCACGTGGGGTAGGGGCATTCAGCACCTTGTAGTCGATGATCTCACCGAAAGATGCGCAAAGACGAAGTAGCTCCTCCTCCCCATCCTCTAGCTTTGCATTGCTAATGCGCACCCTGTACGACATGTACAAGCTCAGTAAGTAGTCGTCGTCTTTTTATCTAAAAAAAGGGGGGGGGGCAAAAAACATACCAAGAACCACAGTTAGGGTGTAGAGGCAAACATTTGAAATAGTGTTTGTACGATGATGAGACAGAAGAGAAAGAGAGAAGAAGCACACTTAAGCCCATAGGTTTAAAGAATCATATAACAAATCATTAGACATAATCTCGCACCCATCAACGACAGAAAAAAAGAAGTGAACGTGTGTGTAACAGGGAAGATACAATGCCAAGCATGCACCTCTTTTTTTTTTTTAATGTATCACGAAAATACAGAAAGAAAGAAAGAAAGAACCAATCTAAACGAATAGAGGAACGGGGAGGGGGGGGGAAACACACCCACAGAAACCAAATATGTATATATATAGTGGTATCTAAGAAAATCTAAATAATGAAAATACAAAGCTACTTTTCTTCTTCTTTGAAGATATCTTCTTTTTCTTTTCGCCTCTCTATAATAGCACAGATAACATCATCCAGTTAAACTGAAATAATGGAGCGGATTTCGTTGAGGGATTGTAGCGAGTCCTTGGTTTGAATACTGTTGATCTCATGCACTACATCGGCCCACGTGTCCTTACCACCCTCTGCGGCATTCACTTCCTCTAGCAGCCACTTCCGTGCATCCGACTTCTGGTTCCATTCGCGCATAGCCATCTCTAAGGCCCACGACTTTGCCTCCGCCTCAATCGAGGCGGTCATCTCGGCAATGCGGCTCTTGAGCTGGCGCACCTTTGCGTGGTGAACGTCCTGCTCCTGCGGGATCGTATCCTCTATTTTGCGGATCGCTTCCTGAAGCTGCTTTTTCGACTCGTCGCGCGACGTGAGGAAGGCATTCAGGTTGTCTTGGAGTTTGGCATCCTTTGCATCAACCTCTTTCTTCTGTGTTTCGATGACATCCCGTCGCTTGTTCAGGATGGCAAGGTGCTCCTCGTTGCGTCGCCGGCGCTCCTCCACCTTTTTGCGAAGCTCCGCCGTCTCCTTCTCAATGCGCTGCAGCTCATCCTTCCTTCCTGTCACCTGCGCCATGATGGCGTTGATCGTGATCTTTATGTTCTCCTTTTCCAGTTCCCACTGTTGGGTGGACTTGGTGTGCTCTGCCTCCAATGAGTGCAGCGACTCGCGCGTCCGCTCCAGCTCGGCGTTCTTCTCTTTCCTCTGCTCGCCAAGCGACCGCCATTTCTGGATGAGCGTCTTAACCTGTGCTCCTTCCATATTCGAAGTGCTTTCGTAGTTTTTTTTTTAATGGTGAAGTGAAACAAAAAACCACTTGGAATGGACTAAAGGAGTGGAATGAGAAGAGAGAGAGAGAAACGAGAGAAAGAGAAGAACAGAGATAATGTGGAGAGGGAAACAATAATGCAAGTAATCCGTAGAAGTTTTTGATAAAAAAAAAAGAATACTCTTTGTTTTATTTTGCTTTAATAAACACCTACCAACGAGCGAAAGGAAAAAAAAAAGATGATAACAAGGTACAACGTAACCACTAAAAAAAAAAGAATATTTTAGCTTAAAGTGAAAATAAAAAATACGAAAAAAAGCGTTTTTTTTTTTTTAATGTAAACAAACTAGTTACAGAGAATTGTACTATAATCACTTTCGAATTATTGTACACATTATATACCTCTCTTCCTAGTTTTTTTTTTTTGTATCTATTTAACAGATGCTCAGTTTCTTCTTGTTTGAATTCTTAGTATTTCTTTACTTCCAATAAAGAAACAGACGCCACCAAATAAAACGGTAGCCTTCACGATGGTGATGACAACGTTGATAAGTTGACGATGTTTTCAAGTTTTTTTTTTTCATTAAAAAGGGTATTCACTCCGTTTTTTTTCTTTCTTATGAAAACATAAGTATGGACAAAGAAAGAACGAAAAGGGGCGCATACCAACTTTCCGTCAAGTTAATGTGGAGAAATGTGGTATACAGTGAGAAAGCATGCGAAAAAAAAAACTGAACAACACGATAACAAGGGAGTTTACTCTAATGACATATACTCTACGAGCAAATCCAGCAAATAAAGAAGAATAAAGCAAAAAAGGGTGAAAACTAATTGTGGAAAGAAGCAAAAAGAAAAATACAACACACCAAAACTAAACAAAAAGTGACGCATATATTACCTGCTTTCAGATGTGAAGTGAAGCGGAAAAAAAAAACGGTACACTGCCAAAACAAAAAAAAGAGAAAAATAATATTATTAACAACCAGTATTTAACAACAGGAAAACCTGTCGTGAACAGCATACACGAGAGCTCAATTATTCCTTTATGAAAACAATAACAAATGGAAAAGAAAAAAAAAATGTGTTACGAAAACAATGATTGATGTCAAACGAAACAAATCAAACAATTGCATCAGAGAATTCACTACTGGTTATGAAGAGGCATGAAATAGAATTGTTGCTGCGGGTTCGCATTTGCGTTGACAGGGAAGGAAGGCTGTCCGTTCTGCTGCGGGAGAACAAACATCTCGCCATTGGGCCCTTGCATCATCATGTAACCACCGGCAGGCACCTGAGCGCCTTGGGGTTGCATGCCCATCACGTTCTTCGAAAGGTCAAAACCGTGGGGCAAGTTCAGCTGCGGCGTGGTTTGCCAACCCGGCGGCATGAACATGGTGTTATTGGGCATCATTTGCGGTATTTGGGGCGGGACCATCTGCTGCATGGGCGGCATCGCGGGCACGTGCGGCGCGCTCTGCTGGAAGAGCTGCAGGTGGGCCGCGTTGGGGGAGGGCTTTTGCGGCGTGCGCTCACTCTTCTTCGCGCTCTTCTCCGCTTGCACCGACAGCGGCGTCTCCTTGTTCGCCTTCTTGCCCTTCCGCTTCGACGGCTCCACGTTGATGGAACTCGCGAGCGAGGCCACGTCCGTGTCGGAGCCCGACAGGTCGCCGTCCGCTTTATTTGGATGGTGGTAGTGCACCACATGCACGAACTGGCAATCCTCGCCGTAGCAGCACACGCCGTTCTTGGAGTAGTGCGCACAGTGCTGCATCGTCACGGACGACGGCTCCCCGCGGACCATCTGGTTGTAGTAATCCTCCGCGCCCTTCGTGACGAATATATCCTCGCTCTCGTGCGAGTCAATCGGCGTGGACGTGTTGGGCAGCGCCACCCAGAAGGTGACGCCGGCCGGCAGCGTGCGGTGCATCTCCTTCGTCGTCCAGCGCGAGTGCAGCGAGTGCTGTAGGATGAGCCCCTCGGGCACGTAGATGACGTTGACGGGGTCGGCGGCCGCACCGCTCACAGGGATGAGCGCGTCCAGCGGCGAGGAATCGTCGTTCGTGGCGGCGTTTTTGTCCGGCACCGTGATGTTCCCATTGGTGGCCGTGGACAGGTTCTGGTTCATTTTGAAGTGTTCCTCGTCGTCCTGCGGCACTACGGTGATGAGATTGGGAGACCCGGTCGCGTTGCTGGGCACGGAGTACTTGGAGGCCTCCTGCGCATCCTTGATGCAGAGCGTGCAGTGCACCTCGCGGCAGAGGGAACCGTTCACACACTGCTGCTCGCTATTGTATTGAGAGCATAAAAAGAGACGATTGCGACTTTTGTTGGGACCGAGTTGATTGTAATCGTGCAAGTGGTCTACCACACCACGTGTCAGTTTCATGCAGCTGGACGGTACCGTGTAGAGGAAGTACATATCGTGACAGAAAAAGCGGATGCAGTAGCCAGACGGGAGGAACGTATCGGAGAGCACCTTTTCAGGAATCTGGATGATTTCCTCAATGGTCGGCACAGTCATGATATCCCATTTCCTGCTTCGTACCTTCTTGGAGCGAGACGTAACAGATGAAGCTGAAGACATTTACAAAGAACGTGAAAAGGAATGCTAAAGAAACTAGTGATAATAAACAAATATATATATATATATTTAAAAATATATGTGAGTATAGTGTATTGCTACTCCTATTGTCCTTATCTTTCGTCACAAGGGGGCGATGATTTATGTTTTCTATGTCTCCTTATTTAGTTCCAAAAGACAAAAGCAATGTAAAGATTGAAAAAGTTGTGTCAGTAACTGGGGCGTTGAAAACTAAATATATATGTTAATTGCGGGTACTATCAAAACAATAAAAAAAAACGGTTATTAGATCGAACGGATAAATCGAAACAGTATCGATGTAAATCTTTTGAAACAATATATATAGAAAACAAAAAATAGTAACAAGAAGAATGAATGGAGAAAGACAATTGAGACAAATAGTCCATGTGTTGCACTCAGTATACAAACAATCCTCCTTGTCTTTCCATATGTGGAGGTGTATAAAAGAAGAGCAAAGTGTCAGAGAAGACACGCCTTAAGTTTTTTTTTTCTGTTGTATGGGTGTTGCTAGCTCGCTCTGAAGAGAAACTAAAAAACGAAATCCACAAAGGAATAACGACAAAAATAAATACGTCTGTACAAAATACAGCAACCGTAACAATTCCTGATTAAAACAACCAACCAAGGAAGAAAAAGATTTAACGAAAAAGTAATTCCACCGTGTACATACCATTCAGCAACGGCCCATACAAAATGATACAGCTGCTAATGAAAACGACATCATTCTGTATACATCTTCTTTAGTGTTATTATTATGATGATGCTTTTTTATTCAGAGCTGAGGGAGAAGTGGGAGAACGTTTATATACACGGACCGTGGACCAAAGAGAATACAGGAAAGGCAGCATATACACAGCGAGTATCTCCTCACGTGTGAATACAGAGAACGTGTGTGAGAGTGCGAGGGATACGACTGTTCTTGAAGCTGCCCATACGTGTAACAACCATAACAAAAGGCTATCTATTCCCCCTGATGCCCCGGATTGATCTTGTCCTGTAGTGCGGTGATGCGCTTGACCATTTCCTTTCGTTTGAGCTTCCATTCGTTCTCGATCTCCATGAGTCCATCCGTACGGAGAAGGATGCGCATAAGCTCTTCGTAGTAGCCTTTGCGCTGCTGCGCGGTCATGGACTCAACAGCGATGGCTTCTATCTGCGCCACGTCTTCCTCAATCTCCAGGAGCACAATGGTATCCGGGTTGGAGTACTTCCCACTCGCAATGAACACCCGGCAGTCACTCCTCAAGCCTAAGTTAAAAAGTTTGCTCTCGGGCGTTGCGGGAAGCACCTTGCCCTTGTAGATAATCTTCGGACTCCCCGCCACCTCCGGCAGCGCAGCCACCACCACGAGCAAGATGTCCGCCACCGACGAGTTCGCGTTGACCTCCATCGAAATGATCTTGTTCAGGGCCGGCACGTGACAGGTGAGCTGGAACACAATACGCTCCCAGTGATTCGTTTCGTCCTCCGGCGTCGGCGCGGCGGGGGCCGCATGCGGCATGGGCTGCGGCGCCGCCGGCTGCACCGGGGTGTGCTGCGGCTGCTGCGGCTGCGGCGGCTGTTGCTGCTGCTGTTGTTTCGGTGCAGGTGGTGTGGGCTGCGACGGCGCCTGCTGGGTCGTGGGGGTCGAGGTCTTGCTGGGCTCTTTCGCGGCCGCGGCGGCCGCCTTGGCGCTCTTGGAGGGGGTCGGCGGCTTGGACCCGGACGGGTCGCCATCGGGCACCTCGTTGCCGATTTCACTAGAAATAGACCGCCGCGGCTGGTGGGGGTTGGTGCTCCTGCGCGTCGTCTTGTGCTTCTGGGCGGCGGCGGCGTCTGCCTGCTGCGGCGCGCGGCTCTGCCGGTGCTGCGGTGCCGTACGCTGCGCGTCGGGCTGCTGCTGCGGCGGCGGCGGCTCCGGCGGCGGCGCTCGCCCGTGGCCGCGCTCCGCCTGCCGCTGGCGGATGTCGGCCGGCGTCGCCAGCATGAGCGAGCCGTAGGGGTAGTCCGCCACGCGCCGCTCCAGCGGCACCGGGGCGTCCTGATGCCAAAAGCGCGTCTGTGCCGCGTACGAGTAGGTCGACACCAAGAAGTCCAACAGCTCTTGAACAGTGCACGTCTCTGGCACCTGGAGGTCAATCGTCTCTCCCTTCGTGGACTGGATCTGCGCCTTGATCGTCGGGGCCTCCTCGTAGTACGCCATTTGCTTCAGGTGTGTGATCCGGAAGAGTGTATGGCTCCGTGTCTGCAGATCGCTATCTTCGCAAATACTTCACGACTACGCTTCAAATCGTGGATGTACAGGTGTAGAAGTTGTTATACTGTGCGTATCACCTATGTATTAATGTAGATATATGTATGGATATATACTAATAGAGCACAGTGGTAGTAAAAACGAGAGAGAAAAAAGTGTGTGTGTGAGAGAGAGAGAGAGATACAAAGGAACATAAAGAAAGAACAGATGAATACTTGCTGCTTACCGTTTTTCGGGTTCACTCATAGAGGAATCAGAAAATGTGGGCTTCACAGCATCACTAATGCTAGAATAACGGAATAATAGTATTAACAACTGCAAAGCGCTCTCGCAGGTATATATATATATATATATATATATTGTAAAGTGCAGCACAGCACCATATCTATAAATGTAATTGTATGGATGTGTGTGTGTGTATTTGTAGGTGCGTCAATGGTATAAGGATGTCGGCAGCCACAATGGAAACCTCTAAAGAGAAGCATAGGTCGTAGGCTGACCAGGAATTCTATACTCGCGAGCGTAGCGTAGGATGACGTTCGCAAAAACTTGCTCGGACGATAGCAGAGGATCCACGTAACACTTCAGCGCTGCGCTGCTCCATTTGTCCGGATTCGCCTCAAACAAGAGGCGCACGCGCGCTGCCAGATCGGAAGGCAGGTAGTCCCTCGGCGCCCACAGGAGCGTCGCGCCGGCGAGCGTGCTGTCCCGCACGCGTCGGGCAATCACATTACCGTTGAGCAGCTCCAGAGACGCCTCCGGCGAGGCGCCAGGCTCCATCTGCAGCAATTGCCACACCTCCGCCGGGACCGCCGTCCGCCACCGCTCAAAGAACACGTCGTAGCACAGCGAGGGGTAGCGCGCGCCGTCGGCCAGTGCCTGGGTGGTCGTCTCCGCGGACGTGTCAAACACATACCCTGCCAGCGCCACCGCCACCTTCGGCAGGTCAAACAGCTCGGAGAGGCCGCACGGCGGCGGTGCGTCCGCGCGCGCCGTGCTGGCGCCGCGCGCGCGGTACACCATCCCCACGGCCTGGACCACGAGGCGTGGGTAGGTCGCAGGGGCGAGCGAGGCGCAGAGGCTGTCCCAGTCACAGGCGGCGCCGGCCGCTGCGGGGCGGCACGCCGCGTGCACCATCGCGCGCAGCACACGGCACTGCAGCGGCGGCTCGAGCAGGCGGAGGTGACCGCCGACCACAAGGGCGCCCATCTCCTTGAGGGCGCCGGCCAACTCCAGGGGACTACTCTGCGTCCTGCGCACCAACGTTTTGAAGGTGTGGAGGCTCTGCGGCGCCACGCGGGGCGCAGCGCTGCCTGTCTCGTGTCCGGCCAGCTCCGCCTCACCAATAAAAGAGTGACGCAGGGCACGATACACATTGAGCTTGGGGGGAACAAGCTGGGTCTCGAAGATCCGGTGGAGGGTGGCGAGCACGACTCCGTTCGTCAGGCGCTCCTGACCCCGGCTCACACTGCGGGTGGGCTGCTGGCTGCTGGGTGTGGCCGTCGTGGGGCTCTGCGGCCCCGCCGCGCCATCCGCGTACTTCGCCAGCAGCAGCGTGTTGGAGTACTCGACGCGGCGCACTTCCATGCTATTGCTGTCCGTGTGCGCGGTCAAGGACGGCTCGCCTTTCAGCACCATTACAACGCCCTTCCTTCGCTCTAGTGACTCTGTGAATGCGCTAGCAATGCGCTTATCAATGGAAAGCAATCGAAAATCATTCTCGTTCTCAAATTCCGGACTCAGATAGATGTCGTCCATCACGGATTAGGCTCTCTGCCGTATGTGTGCGTAAACGCAAATGACGTGTGGAATGCAGAGAAAGAACGAGGAAGTGGTGTATATAGCTTTTATGTCGCTACTCGTGAGGGGAGAGATGGAAAAGGAGGCAAAGACACGGAACAGGTGCACAAGAGAACGAAGTGGCATAGTCAAGCAAAAAAAAAAAACAGAATGAGTGTATAAACTTTAGACATTATAAAGCGTGGAAAGGACAAAATACCACTAAAATAGGATAATAATAATAACAATCAGTGTGTAAAAAAAAAGGGGGGGAATAGCAAATAAAAACGCATTGATACTCTCATTTTTGTTTTCATTCTTGTGAATATGGATGCACTTAGTTATGCCTGTGTTGACATTTTTTTATTATTTGAATTGTATTGTGAAGCAAGTGTTCTTTTTTTTTTTAAGATGAGAAACGAAAAAAAAAAGTTAAACATAATCGTCCAACTGTTCTTGCCAAAACTACAGATCTCCAGCATGATAAAGAAACACGCTTATTATTGTTATTAGCATTTTTTGTATTTCAGTTAGTGTTCAATTTTGTTGACTGTGCAGCCCATATTATTTCTTTTTTTTGATTGTTATAGTTGCTTGGTTCTCAACAAACCCAAAGGAAGCAAAGAAGAGTTTATTTCCAATATACACGATGTTTGTAATATATGATTCCTGTTGTAGGTGTTACTTTAATCTCTGTCCTTGTGGAGTCCATAAACATATACAAAGGTTTATGGCTGGGAATTCAGATATAAAACAAAGAGAAGTGATTGTTCGAAAGAAATGCAGATACAACAGAATTAGTCAGGAGGATTGAAGTAAAAAAAGAACAGGAAAACAATGATCATTTTTATTTGATTCGTACTTTACTTGCAGCTCAGAAAAACATGAGTGTGCAATTCGAAGCGCTTTGTACTTCTATCAAAAGAAAAAAAACATATACATTACTGAGCGCACACCGTTAAATACAAATATATAACGACCGCCAGTCGCCAAACTATAGATATAAACATATTGCATGTGCCTGTCATTGCAAGAGCAAAAGGAAAAACGAAAGCGAATATCAAAGCGCTGGAATGAAATGTGGCACAACACAAAAGAAAAATACTTCCTGAACAGAAAACCAAAAAAAAAGAGAGGGAAATCAGAGATCAACAGCAAGTCAGCAAAAAAAAAAAAACAGGTAAAATAAAAAACAGCACAACAAAGAAAAGACACGGGAAAAAAGGGAAAAAAAATGCCACTGGTTTGGAAGAACAGAATACAAAATGGCGTAGGTAAAGCCAACGGGTACAGCGATACCACAAGTATCGATGTGAGGGCCCTCATTTTGGTGTTGTTGCTCTGGACGACCCAGCTAAAGGCAACTTGTCTACCTATACATGTGGTTTATTGGTCCTCTCTCTTCCCTCCACACGCGCGCACATACTTGTTTCCTAACCATACGACCTATTGGCTGTCTACTTGTCCTTGCTATTTCTACCACTGCAGTCATTAATACTAATTCCTCAACGTATAAAATGAAACAGAACGATGGTTTTTTTTTTTATATAGTACTGCCAATCAGCTCACTCGTTCCCTATTGATACGAGGATGCTTCGGCGTAAGGGTTGTGAGAAAAAGAGCTATTCTTTTGGGTCGACGTTTTCCCCAGAGGCTTGAGAAGTGTCACGGCGGGCTTCCCCTCCAGCACACCAGAATAACTGTTGGCATAGTTATTAAAGCTACCTGTGGCATTGCCTGGTGTGCCTACCGTCTTTGGGGCACACATACTCCCGGTCAGCGATGCGAGCGGGCTCAGGAGACGCTGTGTGGGGCGCCCGTTGGCGCTGGTTGTCGCAGGCACGGAGTGTGGGTGCGCAGTCTCGGAGTGGCTCCCGCCCATGTTGCCAAAACTAGTCGCGTTCCCATTCTTCGCCAGCAACGGCGACACAATGTCTTCGCCCTTCTCCGGCTGCAGCGGTATCTGGCGGCAGAGGTGGAGAAACCCGCACTCGTCACCGAAGCGGCACAGTCCACGGCGGTGCTGCTTACAGATGCACTTCTTGGGCACCTGCAACGCGGTACTACCAGAGCACTTATACAGCTCCCACAGGTAGCTGGTCGGCACGAGTGAGTGAAGACTAACTATAGCATCTTTGTTCTCTACGGCATCCACGTGCCCACCGGGCTCCCCGTTCGAGATGGAGGAGCCCTCGGCCCCCACCGCCGATTCCTCCTTGGTGGAAGCGGTGCCGTTGGAGGTTTCTCCCTTATCCTTCTCCCTCTCCTTCTCTCTCTCCCGGTCGGGCGGTGGCACGATGGTGACCGTGAGCCCGAGCGGGTACCCACTGAAGTTGCATTGCGCGCCGTGCGTGTAGCAGCACGAGGGGCGCGTGCGGGCCTCCTGGCGCAGCTGGTCCACCACGCCCGGGTCGGCGTGGACGGAGTAGCAGCGGTCCGCCTGGCGGCAGCGGTTCTCCAGGTAGAGGCGGCAGAGGCCCGGCACCAGCCCGTCGTCCTTCAGCGCCTGCGTGGGTCGCACCGCCGACATGGGGATACACAGCTTGGTGCTCAGATGGTCAATCGCAAACAGACACGGCGGTTTGTCCTTACTGGGAGAGGGGGCGAAGTGTTTGCTGGGCGTCGAGCGTACCTGCAGCGGGCAACCGTCGAAGGACGCCGATGGTGAGGGCGATCCGTTCGAGCAATAAGACATTGTCCACGTAGTAAGATTTCAATTAGTTTCTTTTTGTTTTTGTTTTAATTAGTTATTGAAATTTATGTATAACAAAAGGGAAAAAAAAAGAGAGAGAAACAAATAGGCAGTGGAATAAAAAAGCAAAGATAACGGGGGAAAAAAAGTAGTCGGGTGTGTGTCGTTTTAGGTATAAGGTAAAAAGGTTGAAGGAAGGTACTCGTGAATAGATGGCTTACCCAAACGTACCCCCGTGTGTATACGAAACGTACTAGAGTTCTTCACGATGATAAGAACAAAAAAGAGTAAACGAAGTAAACAAAGAAACAGAGAGAAGAAGCGGCAGGGAAAGTGTAGTAAATGCACGTTATCGACCGCAATGAAGACAGCGCCAGTATGAATACCAGGACCAGGAAGCTAATACATCGAAATAGATACAAAATAAAATGCGACACAGCTAAGTAAGATTGATTTATGTGTATGTATATATGATTCGCGTTCGGTAGTGCAGATCCACATTTGACGGACAAGAAGAACACGGGTGCAAGATCATCTATTGAACGCTGCAGAATAGAATCTAGTACAGAAGAAGGGAAAACCAAGAACCGGCGACGTCTATTATTATTCAATCGCACACATGGTAAGGAAAAAGTCTATATGCGAAAAAAAAAAGAGATGTATTATGGAAAGTAAAAGAGAGAAACAAAAAAAACATCCATACAGGAGGAGATCAACAAGAAGAGAATACAAACACCAAAAAAGAGCTGTATAGTTTTCCTATACTCGCTACACAGTGACAGCGACGCACGGTGCACGTTCATCGAACGAGTATTGCAGCGGTCTCTCGTGAATGACGAGATCGGCGAAGTCTAAGCACTCCCCCGCGGAGCAGTTGTGCATCGCCGCCAATACGGTGACGCACCGCAGCAGCTCCTCTTTCTGATACTTGGGGTCCTTTTTCTGCTGCGTCGTCCACTTCTTCTTCTTGTACGCGCAAATCCGTGTCAGGTGGTCGAGCAACAGGTCACTTGCGGCGACGGTGAAGATGCGCCGCACCACTTGCTGCCGCAGCGCCTGGGACGCACTCGTGCAGGCCGCGCCGATGCTCGTGATGGCATCCCGGAGCTGCGCGATCAGCAGCGTGTGGCGCAGCTTTATAATGTAGCGCCGCGGCATGTTCTCGGAGGCGGGCACCAGCTTCTTCTGCACCTTCAGCACCTCCACCTTCATATTCGTCGCCGTTTGAGGCGCGTTCTTCTTCTTCTGGAGGTGATCGAGGAGGCTCATCCCCGTCTTGCGGGCCGGCACAACATCGGCAGCGGGCTGCTCCTCCGCACAGAGCAGGCTGCCCTCCTGGACCGTGTGCGTCGCACTCCGCACCTCGCCCAGCGGCAGCACCACGTACCCGGCGCACCACACCGTCTTCTCGCCCGTCGCTTCCTGCGTCTCGTAGCAGCACTCCACGTAGAGGAGGTCGGCGGCGGGCCCGACGTACAGCACCGCCTCGCGGGGGTGGCGCTTGCTCTTGAAGGTCCACGTGTAGCCCTCCTTCTTGGACGTGTGCACCTCGCACACGGGAAGCTCCACGGCCGGCAGAAACACGTTCTCCGACGTGACGGTGCTGACGAGGCAGAAGCACCGCGCGTCGTGCGGCACCGCCGCCGGCAGGCGCACCTTTTCCAGCGCAAACTCGAGCGTGACGTCGTCCCCGTCCGGCGGCGTGGTCTTCGTGAAGTGCAGCATGTCGTCCGTCGTGTTGGGCACCACGTTGCGACGCCGCTTCTCCTCCGTGTCCTGCGTGGCCTGCAGCGTGGACTCGATCGCCGCGCGCGCGTGGTACAGCCGGATGCCCTTCGCTGTCGCGTACGCGGCCAGCCTCTCCATCGGCTTGTACACGGTGCGGAATAAGTTCTCCGTGTAGAGACTCTTTCGCGCCGACACATGCTCGCTCTGGTCCTCCTTCGCCCGAGGTGGAGCCATCATGAGGAGGCTACGAACGAGATGCGGGTACTGCACCTTGGGCTCTCTGGCCCCGTCGTCGGTGCTGAAGAGCTGCACCAGGACACACACATAGGTCGCCGCTTCAATGTACGTCTTGAGGCGTTGGAAGGCGTCCTCCGTGCGGACGTTGCGACACACAAGGTACTTCCCCATGTACACGTGCCCGTCGTCCAGCACAATTGACGTGGCCTGCTTGCTATGCATCCCCTCTCGCACGATTTGGCAGACAGGGATCTGCACCGTGTCCCACACCGCCTCCGTCTCCGCAGGCCAGGGCGTCGCGGCCGCGCCCGCCGCCGTGGGCGCGTCCGCGACCAGCTGCGCCTCTATCGTCATGACCGGCTCTGGGATGGCACCCTTCGAGGCCGCCACGTTGATGCGCACCGTGTCGATGAGCGGGCTGCTGGCGACGCCGAGCCGGTGCAGCAGGTCCATCACCGCCGCGAGCGGGAGCTCGCCGCAGCGGTGCGTGTCGTGCGCCAGAAAGATCTGCGCCACCTTCTCCTTGACGCGGGCCGCAGCGCAGCCGTTGATGAGCTCCGTCAAGGTCGCCTGATGCACAGGCGTCGGGACGCCCTTGAGGATTTCCCTCCGCTCCAGATGATTCATCTTGAGGCAGTTGAGTGCGACGCGGACAGAGCGTTGGCTGAAATAGCCCTCCGGCGTGAGGGCGGTCACAGGGGGCTCCGCTGCGTCTTCGCATTCCTTCCCGTGCTGCTCCGCTTTCTTCTTGGACTCCTTCTTCTTCTTTTTGGCTTCCTTCTCTACCCGCTTTCGTTCGCTCTCCGTTTCTTCCTCCTTGTCGATGGCGAGAACTGCCTCCTCCGCTGTAAGGTGCACGCCGCGGCTCTCGTCCAAGCGCATCTGTTCGTAGTCGTGCTGCGCTACCATCACCTGGTGTACGAAGCGGTGCACCATGTCCTCGCCCGTATAGAGGCGTAGGAAGCAGCGCCTCGGCGGCGGCGGTACCTGTGGCAGCTCGCTTGTGGGGGTGCGCAGCACGACCAAGTCGCGGTGCGGCTGCGGCGCCGGTGCCGCCGCCTCTGCGGAGGTCGTAGAGCTGCTTTCGCTGGTGTTGTCGTAGGAGGAGGTGGTGGCGCTGAGGGACTTCTTCACCGACTGCGACTTCGTCTTCGACTCGTCGTAGTATGTGTAGCCTTTCGACTTGGACGTCGAGTCGTACCGGCCACTCGAGGTGTTGTCGTGGGGCTTTTTCGCGGACTGCGACGGGGAGTCACTGTAGCTCTTTCCTGTGTGGTAGTCCACACTCGAGCTGTACTTGCCAGACTCGCCCTTGTCCTTCTCGTCTTCGTAGTCCTTGGAGTACTGGTAGGCATCGCTATAGGAGTAGGAGTCGTACGAGTAACTGTACGATCGGCTCGAATGCGCCCTTGACTTGTGCTTGTCGCTGTAGTAGGAGCCGCTGTACTCGCCACTGTACGTCATGGTGCTTCCCGATGTTTTGTTATCCCGTGCCGTATTCGCGACTGGCTTCGCGGGGGGCTTCTCTGTTTTAGACGGCGTGTACGAGTAGGAAGGAGTGGCATCACTGTAGTCGTAGTCGCCCGTGTACTGCCCCTTGGAATTTTTGTCCTGGTTAGAATAGGAGTACGAGGAATAATAGTCATCCGAGGGGAGTTCTTCTTTTTTTCCACCCTTTTTGTCCTTCGCGTCTGACTGTTTACTATCCGAGTAGCTGTAGCCATCAGAAGAGTAACCGGAGTACTCACCCGTGTTGGAGTAGCTATATTGTCCATCCTTACTCTTTGTGCGATTGTTGCTGTAGCTGTACCCACTGTAACTGCCGTCCTCGGTACCAGAGTATGAGTAGTCACCGGAGTAACTGTAGGAATAGCCCGACATCTTTATGGAACTATTCGAATTAATAAAAGAATCTAAAATCTACCCTTTATGAAACAAAAAAAAAGGGGGGGTAATCCAAATATATCTAAGAATAAACAACGAAACAATCTGGGACAACTTGCCCAAGCTGTTTGCAAAGAAGGATGAGACAAAAAGAAAGAGAGAAGTAGAATGTGGTTCTCGTAAGTCTTTCTTCACACAACAAAATAGAAAACATGAAGGAGTGAAAAGACACAAACGCATACAACAAAGAAGATTTTTAAAAGAGAGATATTTTTTTTCTTTGATACGGAAAACGGACGCATATGCTTCTTTCTTTTGCATCTTCTTCTTTCGTTCGAATTGAATCAAAAAAAAAAAAGTTCCGTTCAGCATTGAAGAAAATGGTAGACATCGGCAAAGCTACGTTCTTTTTTTATTTTCATTTATCTTTTTTTTTTATTTCTTTCTTTCTAGTACTTCGATGAGTGGACAAAAAATATTGGCAAGATGTAACAATATGGAGAGAAACGAGATCAAGAAAAAAAAAAGGGGAGATAGAAACAAGCAAATCTTTTGTCTTTTTTTTTTCAAGCTGCTTATGAGCCCATTAACAAAACCTGCGAACGGTCAATAACAACTAAGATAAATATATATAAAAAAAATTGAAAAAAGAAATAATTGAAAAAAAGAGAATTATTTAGGTATATATACATATATACATCTGTATATATAGATATATAGATTGATAGTTATATATGCATGTGTGTCGATGTGTATAAGTGTAAACGGAAAAGCATAGGCGTTATGGTATAATTAACATTTTTTTTTCTTTCTAGCACACGTTCCGATGAGGGAAGAAAGGGGAAGGGCACCACCACTAGAGCAACAGCACACATAGCATACATGCAAAACGATCAATCCATCTTCACCTGATCGGCTTCTTGCTGCTCCCTAATGCTCTCCTTCACGCCTGCAACGAAGTTTTCGGAAATGTCCGCCGTGCGCTCCCCGATGAGCGGCACTCTCGTCACCACCGTCTTCGCCATCCGCGCTGCCCGTTCCACGAGATTCGACAGGGCGGCAGCAGGCGCCGACTCCGCGGCGTGGCGAACGACCTTGGGGGACAGCAAGTATACGGTCAGGAGAGAGTAGAGAAACGCAGCCACCAGGTAGATGATTGTGTGAAACAGCTTTGTCTTCGTCACGTCGAACGCATGAACCTCATGCAGGGCGCGCTCCTTCGTGTCGTGCACCTGGTCCTTGAAGTTCTCCACGCCCGCCTTGGCGCCCTCCACGTAGGGTAGGGCGGACTGCTTCGCGGAGTCGACGTAGGGCGTCACGACACGCTTCGAGTCCTCCAGCGTGCGGTACGCCTGGTGCTGCAGCTCGTTCGCCTTATCGCGCGCATTCTCGACGGCGGCCTTCGCGCCCTCCACGTACGGCAGCGCTGTCTGCCTCGCCGACTCGATGTAGGGCTCGGCGGTGCGCTTCGTGTCCTCGACCGTGCGGTGCACGGACCGCTCCAGATCGGCGGCCATCTCGCGCGCGTTGTGCACGCCGTTCTTCGCGGACTCCACGTACGGCTCCGCGGACTGGATGTAGGGCTCCGCCTTCTTCTTCGCCGACTCGATGTAGGGCTCCGCCACCTTCTTAGCCTGCTCGACCGTCACGGACACCTTCTCCCTGCCCATCTCCACCGCCACGCGGCCCTTCTCTTCTGCGCCGGCGAGCACCTCCTGCGCCTTCGCGCTGGCGACCTCCTTCACATGCGCGGCCTCCTTAAGTGCCACATCGACGTAGTGCTGGCTCCTGCTCTGAGCGGCCTCGGCGGCCTCGCCGCCCTGCTCAGCGGCCGCGTCCACCACGTCGTGGATCTGGTCAACGACGGTGTCCCCCTCCTCTTCACTCTGGTGACCCTTGCGGTGAGAGTGCTTATTCTGGCGAGGCATGTGTGAACTTTATAAAAGAGTTATGTGAAAGCAATAGCAAACAATAATAATATGTTTTCTTTGGTGCTAGTTGGCGTCCTTGATTGTAGTAGTAATACCGTTGAAGCGTAATAAGTTTTCTGTGAGTATGTGAGTATTATATGGAAAGAGAGACATGAGAAGAAAAATAACAAGCATTCAATAAAACGGACATGATGTGTGACGCTCTTTCTTTGTTTTGTTTCATTTCGGAAACTAGCAGAGAACCATGTAAAAAAAAAAAAAGGCAACACAGTTCATCTTTTTAATCGTTCGATTGAAGGTAAGCTAAGCTTACATTGTGCGCATGCAAAAATGTAATTGTGTTGGTAAGGGTGAATGTCATGAGATTGGGTGTACGTCACATACATATCGGTTCTGATAATAGGTGTCCTTCCGGTTTTCAATCGTTGCGGACCTACCGTTGTAAAGGCGGCTCCGGACCGTACATTGCCACCATTGTCATCAAAAGACTCTCTTCCTCTCCACGAAAGTTTTGAAGTGTGGCCTCGAGACGCGAAAGACCGCTGGGCTCATAGTGGCGGACAAGGTTGCGGATCCGGCGAATGAGCACCTCTCCCCGCGGTTCTGTCTTGGGCGGCACTGTCTTCGCCGCGTTTCGTGCTTTCTGTTTTCTGCGAAGCACGTAGAGTCGAAAGCTCGTCAGGATGTCATGAAACGGCACCTTCAAGTTGCTCTCCGCAACCGTGCTCTTGTTCACACTGAGGATCAGCGCTTGGCGAATGGTAACATCCTTGTCCTTAATGTACTCCTTGATCATGCGCCACTCCGACTGGGGGACGTCGCGCTCGAAGTACTCCTCCGCCAACATGTGCGCCTGGTCCAGTGTGAACAGCCCCGTCCTCTCCGTGTCGAACAGCTGCGCCACCTTCAGAATGTGGGTGTAGGCAGCCGGCGGCATCGCGTACCACTGTACCGGATTGCGGCTGTTCAGTGGGATCCACAGGAGGAGCGCCATCAGCGTGACACTGCCCGACGACGGCGGTTCGTGAACGCTATCGAAGAGACTCTGCACATCATACGGGTGGTTAGGATAGTTGCTGTAGCGCAGAAGACGGCACGCGTCCCGCCAGCGGAGACGCGGCTCGCCTTGCACTGTCGCCGTGGAGAAGTCGTAGTACAAGTCGACCACATCGTTGAATTCCTCCTCACCTAGACCGAAGTCGCGCGCGCATATGTCCAGAGATTTCTTCCAGTCCGCTTTACTCCCGCTCTGCATCGATGTGGTGGCACTACTGTACGAATCCTTCAAACTCCGTGGATTCGTGAGGCTTAAGGCTGCAGTGCTGACGGACGGTGCGTCAACGAAGACGGAATACGCAGCTTGCGACGTAGTCGACTCCTCCAGGTAGTAGTCCTGAAGCGCCAGCTCCTCCTCTTTCGTCGGTTCGAGCACCGGCGGCAGAAGTGACGACGGCACAGGACCACCGCCTTCGCACGTGGTGTGCTTTTCATTATACTCCTTGTAGCTGCCGGTCCACGGGCACACACTGCAGCTGCCATGCGCCCGCAACAGCATGCGAATGATGGCCTGATTCGGCGGCCGCACCTCCGCAATGGCACGGCAGCAGGTCGGACACGTGGTCACGCCGCGGAGACAGTTGCGGCAGAAAATATGATCGCAATTTGTGATTTCGACCGGATCGATCCACATACAGCAGCAAATGGCACACTCCGCGTCCGCGCCGAACGTGGAGTCTGGTTTGAAGTACTTCGACATTGGGACTCTGCTCTAGTGAGAGTTCTTTTTGTTATCGCGGTTGCTTCTCGAACAACAGCGCCAAGAGAAGAAATATAAAAAAAAAGTGTCCTCTGTAATTCTGGTAATTGCAGCGTGCAGAAGTAAAAAAAAGCGGGGTCGTGAAAAGTAACATCCTATTGCTCGCAGTAAAACAGAAGATACAAACAGAACGGAAGCGCCACAACCAGCGCAGATACACACACACACACACACCACACACACAAAGGGAAGAGGGGGTGGATATTATCGAATGTTTTTTTTTGTTGTTAATGCGACGATTAGAAGGTGTTTTAAAGAAGGGAAATGATCCTTTAGAATTAAGAACTAAAAAAGAAAAAAAGAACAGAAAATGAAACTTGATAATTTTATATTAAGCGAAATGATTATCCTTATTTTAATTGGTATTGTGCTTTTTTTTGTTGTTTTTCCTGCATGAGTACGGCCTTCTTTTTATAACATTGTTTCAAAAGAACGATGTTGCTGAGGAACAAAAAGTAGAAGGTGAAACAAAAAAAAGCAAACAACAAAGGGGGACTAATGAACCATGCGTACTCTTTTTTTTTTCATTTCACTCTCAGTTGGTTGACTCATCCTTGAGCGCGGCAGCCGCCATGGACAACTTCTCCTGCCGCCAGCGCTGGAAGGACTTTTGCCGTGCCGCGTGAAGCAGGCGCTTGCGCTCTCGGTTCTTGGCGATGCGCTGCTGCTTGGCCACCATGATGTGCTTGCGGCGCTCTTCGCGCTCCTCCTTGGTGAGCGCCTGCCGCTGCTCCTCCCGCATCACCTTCCGCTGCACCCGGTCCTCCACGCGCAGCTCCTCGCGGTGCTTGCGCTTGCGGGACCGCTCCTCGTCCGTGGCGTCCTTGTTGCGGTAGGCGAGCAGCGCCTTGAGCACCTTGGTGCGCACCTTCGGCGTCGGGCCCTTGCGCTTCGCGGCCTCGCTGAACTGGCCGTAGAGCACCTTCACGGGGACGGCCGCCTTCGTCTCGCGCGCCTTGGGCTCGCGGCCCAGCAGCCGCTCCATCGCCGCCAGCATGCGGATGGACGCGGAGGACAGCTGGATGGCGTCGTCGTCTATCGCGCGGTCCAGAATTTCGGTCGAGACCCATGCCGTGTCCAGGTGCACACGCTTGTTGTACTGCACGACGAACTTGACCGTGCGCAGGTACTCGAAGGGCAGCGTGTGCTTGATCGCGTACACCTGCTCCAGCGTCACGGACTGCAGAAAGTCGCGTATCGCCAACGCGCAGCGCTCCTTCAGCGCGCCCGGCAGCCCCGATATGCGCGGGAGCATTGCGTCCGTCATGACGCAGCATCCAAAGAAGGCGCGGTAGCGCTGCGGGCCCTCGAGCGCGGCGACCTCCTCAAACTTCTCGTAGATGGTCGGCAGCAGCACCCAGGCAAACCCTTGGCGGTAGAAGTAAATGTCCTTCTTGATGCCGGGCAGCACGCGCTTCATGTCCCACCCGCGGTCGCAGAAGATGGACTTGTAGTACTCGGCAAGCGTGATGCGCACCTCCTCCCCCGCGTGGTTCTTGTAGGCCAGCATGCTCACGTAGTGGAACACGCGCAGCGCCAGCCCCTTCAGCTTCCCAAAGCGGTAGCGTGCCGTCGCGAGCGCCTTCACCGTCGCGCCGCTCTTCTGGAAGAGCTTCTGCAAGACCTTTCGACAGTAACTCTGAATGTCGCCAAGGAGCTGAAAGAGCTCATCCGCGGAAACAAAATGGCCGTAGTAGCGATTCTTGGACATGAGGAGCGTCTCGATGCCGGACACACTGCTATTGAAAATGACGTCGTCGGCCGTCTTCACCTCCTCCCGGCAGACAGCCAGTAAAACCTGGAAAATATGAACCACCAACGGACAGTTCAGCTGTATGCCGACACGAGACACGAGCGTGATGGCGCGCACGACATCGGACTTCTCGCGGTTCTCCGTGTCCACGGGGTACGAGTGGTCCAGGTCGACGTTGCCCACCATTCCCTTGAGTGCATCAATATAGCCTTGTGTGGGGGCCTCCTCCTCCTCAAAGTCACTCTCTTCATCCCCGTCAGTAGCGTCCTTGTCCTCCTCCGCTTCGGCCTCCGAGTTGTCTTCCGGCTCGGTGTCACTTCCATCGGCTGGCTCCGTTGCGTCATCCGAAACCTCCGTCTCCGCGTCGGACTCTTCATCCGCGTTGCTGCTGCTGCTGCTGCTGCTCTCGTCGTCCTTTTCCTCCGCATCGTCTTGGACGTCCCCGCCCTCGTCCTCCTCGCTGCTATCACTGCCTTCGTTCTTGTCTGCCTTGATGCGCCGCTGCCGCGCGATCTCGCGACTGTCCGTGTTGAAGCCCTCCTTGAGCGGCGCCAGCAGCAGGTCCAACGTGGCCCTGCTGCGGATGTGCTTCGCGAAGCGCTGCACGTAGCCGGCCGCAATGCGTCGCACGCACGTCATCAGAGGCATCACCTGCAGCGGAGCCATCTTCCGCATGAGCAGCGTCATGAGCACATCGAAGAAGAGGTTGAGCGTGTCAAGGGTCCCGTGCAGATAAAAGCTCACCAAATCCGGGACAACAGAGGACGCCAGCAGCGTGGCATCGCTGTTCGTGGCGTCGTCGACACTGAGGATTAAGAAACAGAGTGTCAGCAGGAGCTCCATGTCGCGCTTCTCGTAAAACAGCACGCTGCGCTGGGTGGACGCCTCGAGCGCCTCCACAATGCGATTACGCGCCTTCAGAAACTTCTTGTTGTTCAACGCGGTGCTGAAGCGTGTCTTTCCCTTCTCCTCGGCGGCCAGGTAGCGGCGAATCACCTCGCGAGGGTCCACCGTGCACTTGGGGCGCGTGATGTCGCCGGGGAAGGTGAAGGAAAAGCAATCCGCAAACAGGTAAATGCACTTGTTCTTGCTCTTCTCGTCGCGCGTGCGGGTAGGCGGGAAAAAGCCGCTCTCTAGAAAAAACAGGACGCACTGGTTGATGTACGGGCACTCCACATCGGCGTGCACAGGGACAAGAAGGCAGTTCCGCATCTCACTCAGCGCCCACGTGCGGTTCGCGGCGGCCGTCGCCGCGTCGTCGCGCGTGCGCTGGTACTGCGTGATGAGGTCCGACAGCTTGTGCGCGATCGCCGGCACGGGGAGCTGCTTCAGCTCCGCGATGGGGGTTGCCTTCAGCGCCGCGCGGCGCTTGCTGCCGACTGTCTTGTCCGTCATGTGCAGCACGTCCATCCGCTCGTCCACGTCCGTGCTGAGGACGGCGAGCTGGCCGAGCCGCTCAATCAGCTTCTGGAACAGCACGCGGCGCGGCACGTCCGCGCTGCCGCGGCGGTAGGGCGCGATCGCGGTGTGCACGATGGTGGCGAGGTGCTCCTTGAGCGACTCGCCGCCCGCGCAGCGCCGCGTGACAAGGTCGAAGAGGTCGTTCCAGACGGGGTGCACCATCGGGTGCACCGCGGTCACCTGCTCCTTGCGGAAGAGCGCGTTCGTCAGCTGCTCCATCGTCGCGGGCTGAAGCGGGTCCGCCGCCATGAGCGCCACAAGCCCCGGCGTGAAGCAGTGCACGCTGGGCTTCGGCTCCAGCTCCATCAGCCGCAGCAGGCACTGAATCGCCTCGGGGCGGAAGTACTCCACCTTGGGGTAGAAGAAGAAGGCAAACGTGGCCCACTGCATCGCCTCGGCGCTGTGGAGCAGCGCCGCGTGCTGCTCCCACAGCAGGAAGAGCATGTTGGCCGAGAGCACACGCGTCGCGCGCTGCTCCACGTAGCAGAAAGACAGCGCCATCGCCACCTGCTCCGCCTCCGCCGCGCCCAGCGCCGCGCGCGACGCAACGACGCAGCTGAGGCCGAACACCGCCGCGATCATGCGCTGGTTGCGCTCCCCCTTCGTGGGATCGTTGAGGTCGTCCGCGTCGATGTCGTCCTCGGCGGGCACGGCGCCGCCCTGGCGCTGCCTCGCCTCCACGCGCGCCTTGACGGCCCGCATGCGCGAGGTGAGGGCCAGCTCCTCGTCCATGATGGACAGGATGACCGTCGCCGCAATGGATGTCTGCGTCAGCACGGCGTACAGCGTCGCGCAGTGGAGCACCGTCATGGAGATGTCCTCCGTCGCCATCCCGAGCACGAGCCGTGACAAGGCGTACACGACGGAGTGGTGCGCCGTCGCCCGAAGCCCGTCCAGCGTGCGGCAGTCGACATCGTCGTTCTCCTTCAGCTTGTTCTTGAGGTAGTTGATGAAGGCGTGAAGCCCCTCCTTCCGCCGCTGCGCATTGTGGCGCACGCACATGTTGAGGAGCGCCGTCACGTGCGCGCGCTCCCGCACCTTCTGCGCCAGCGCCACCTGGGTCCGGGACTTCTTCTCCGGCGCCGTCTGGTCCTCCTCCTCCCCATCCGCCTCCTTCAGCTTCCCCTTAGAGAACGACTTGGACTTGCTCGCCTCGAAGAAGGCCCACTCGAGCCACTGCACAAACGCACAGACGAGGTTCGGCGCCCCGCGCTCAAACCGCGGCAGGTAGGAGCGGAAGGAGGCCACCTCCGGCGGGAGGTGCTGCATGACCAGCGACGGCGGCACCAGGGCAAACACGTGGCTAAGGTTCTTATCGAACAGCTCCGCAGACAGCTGCTTTGCCTTGAACTTGGAGATTTCTTCTTTCAGCTGAGAGGAAATCTGCGATGCCAAGTGGATGTCCACGTCCTTCACGCGATGGGAGACCACCTTGGGCTTCACATTCATCGGCGTCTTCAGGCGTGGCACATAATGGCGACTTGCGGTAGCACCCTTCTCCTTATTGTAAACCTTTTTGGCATGCTCTTGTATCTTCTTCTTCGCCGCATAGCCCTGTGCCTTTTTGCCTGCCCTAGCGGCAGCGCTTCCATTCGCTGCGCCCTTACGGGGCGCACCTCCTTTGCGCACGGGGGGCATGATGGTCTGTTCTTACTTGTTCTTCCTTTCTCCTGTATTTTACGTCTTCTTATTACACGTGTGTTTAATAATGTCCGCGATTTGGCTTCTTTTTTTTTTTAAAGGACTAGGAAGACTATACGTGTGCTAAAACAAAACTACTCTAGGCATTGAAATAATAACAGCGACGAAAAGAGGAGCAAAAGGAAAGAAGGAACCGTATAAGATAACCGCGATTTCAATGAACAAAAAAAAACAATTGAAACATCCACATTGATATGTACCAGCAGCACTACATGTGCATGCAGGCAATATGAGAGACTCTGGACAAGCGCCGTGGTGATACGCTGCTTTTTTTTTTAACCTTTCAAATTTACGAAAGATAAGTATTATTATTCTTCTTTTTAACAACAAGATTCGTGTTCCGGAGAAAAAAAAAACAAATGAATACACCGTAGAAAAATATAAAGGTACTAAACGGTTCGCTTCTTTTGACTAGTAATGCTTGAACGCGATCTACCGATGAGCAAACAACAACAATTGCTTGGACATCAAATTCGATTTCCACAAAAGAAGAAACAACCCAGAAAAAAAATACTCAAAAACAAAAGAAAGAAACACATGTTGATATATAAATACGGTTGCTATCAAATGATACTTTCATATATTCATTCGTTTTTGGCATTTTTTTTTCTTTTTCATACGTGTACGCTCATTCGAATTACATGGATGTATTCTTGCTAAATACAATTTTGAAAAGGGAAAAAAAAAGAAGAGAGAGAGAGAGATAATTATTCATTTGCAGATTAAAAAACAAAAAAGTGATTTTTATCCTTATCAACTTTATATATATATATATATATATATATAC
>AUXH01000071.1:0-47141 GCA_000482145.1 Strigomonas culicis
TTCTTTCTTCTCTCTCTCTCTCTCTCTCTCTCTCTCTCTCTCTCTCTCTCTCTCTTTTCTTCTTTTATTTTTATCTACTGCATGTTTAGTTTTTTTTTTCATTCTTCTCACCTTTTTTTTTAACTGTTATCGTTTCTTTTTAAGATATGGATAACAACCACCTCTACGATTTAACTGCACGTTTGCGGTCTGTCGACAATGACATTCGCAAGGCTGCTGAGGCTGAGTACAACGAACTTCTCTCAACGCAGAGTATTCCCATCATGTGCTTCTTTTCGGAAGCCGCGGCCACAACCGATGATGAGGGAACCAAGGGTCTCTTGCTGGTTCTTCTGCGTAAGATTTTGAACATGGAACCTTCCCCGTATACGGCCACTGATGTGGATTCACAGAATCGTATTAAGCAGTACATGCTGCACATTCTTGAAACCGCTGCCTATGGATCTCAGCGCAAAAACGCAGCTGCTTGTGTAGCCAGCTTGGCTGTTTTGGTGGACAAGAACAAGCAAACCTGGAGTGAGCTCTGGGAGAACATCTTTCACATTATTGGTGCTGGTGACTCTCCTAATGAGCTGAAGGTTGTCAGCTGTCTCATTATTTCTGACAGCTGCATTGCGATGAAGACCTTTTTTGAAACACATGTGGATGCGGTTGTTCAAGGTCTGCACAACTGTCTTGTCGCAGAAGGACAGCTTTCAAAGGAGGCCAAATCCGAAGCGCTCAATGCCATGTCCAACTTGGCTGACACGGGGCTTTCGCACAAGCTGACTCCGTTGGTGCCACTTATGCTGAACTTGATTGAGAACTCTCTCAACACGCATGACTGGCCGCTGTGCGAGAGCATTCTCGAATGTATCTGTGACGCCGTCAGTCGTTCTTCTGTTTTGTTTGAAGCCTCTCGCGTGCAGATATTGACGGGCTTGATGCAAATCGCGTCTTCGTTCGAGGTGCCGCAAAACGTGCGCCAGCTTGCGGTGGAGACGCTAGTGGTCTTTTGTGAAGAAGACACCAAGGCGACCCGCAAGGTCAGTCAATTTGCCACGTCCTTCTTCACACTGCTCTTCCAGTATCTACTGGAGCCCACTGTGAGCGACAATTGGGACACTGTAGATGACATCACTGAAATGGACGATTACGATGATCTTCCCGATGATATCATGGCTGCATCCGCACTCGATCGCGTTGCGTCTGCACTGGGCGGGCGCACACTGCTCGCCACCACCCGCCAGCTCTTTGGGGAGCACGTGAACGGTGCCGACTGGAAGCAGCGCAATGCGGCAATGGTTCTGATGTGCTATGTCGTTGAGGGTATGGCTCCTGTCCTTGAGAAGAACGCCAAGGATATTGTGCTTGTTCTTCTTCAGCATACCAAGGACGAGAACAAGGTGGTGCGGTGCAACGCGCTCCAGGCACTGACCGAGTTCTGCTCCAACCTTGAGCAGATCTTCATGGAACACCACGCCAACATTCTCCCCGTTGTGTTTGAGTGCCTGCGCGATCCTGTTCCCCGTGTCGTCTACACCGCATGCACCCTCATTGACACGTTCTTTGATCACTGCAAGCTGGACGAAGAGGACGACGACGATGACATTGCGGAGCAGAAGGTGAGCGAGCGCTTTGGACCCTACGCGGAGGCTGTGTGCGCCCAGTGTGTGGAGATAATTGAGAATAGCCCGTATTCCTTTGTGCGCAGCAGCGCGCTGAGCGCCCTCTCTTCGTACCTCTTCATCGCGCGCACGTTTGTGTCCCCGTACACGGATCGTCTCGTGCATGTGTTCCAGAGCGTTCTCACGCTGCCGGACTCGCAAGAGACGATGCCGATGAAGAACAAGGCGCTCCAGTGCGTCACGCTGCTCGCCACAGCTGTAGGAAAGGACACCTTCGCCCCGTACGCGCGGGATGTGTGTGAATACCTGAAGCATCGCTGCGAGGTGGGCCTCAAGCCCGACGAAGATAGCCGTTACGTGCTGCGCGGCTTCGCCTGCATGGTGGACTGCCTCGGCGAGGACTCGCTCTCGTACCTGTCGGTGGTGATGCCGATCCTCATGAAGCGCATGGGCGAGCAGTGCGACGTGGTCATCATGCCCGACCTCGGCGACGACAACGAGCCGGAGGAGGAAGGCGTAGAGACGGTGCGCTACAAGGTGCCCGGCGTCGGCACGAAGATTGCCCGGTTCCACACGGGGCAGATCGAGGACAAGGAGATCGCCACGAACGTCATCTTCAACTGCATCTGCAAGCTGCGCGCCGCGATGGCGCCCTACTTTCTCGACATTGCCAAGACCGCGTTTGAGCTCTTATCGTTCATGGTAAACGAGAGCATCCGCGAGACGGGCGCGCTCATCCTCAAGGAGATGCTCGACATCTACGCGGAGTTCCGCGCGCCGGAGGGGCAGGAGCTTGCCTACGCCGCCTTCCAGCCGCTCCTCAAGGCGCTGAGCGAGGAGGACGTGAGCTCCGTCATGGATTGCCTGATGGAGGCCATCTCCTTCTGTGTGTCCGTGAACCCGACCGTCATTTCTCCCGACAGCTGCAACCTGGTCGCCGACAAGCTGCTCGCCACGATCAAGGCGCTCATCAGCCGTAAGACGAAGATCTCCCACAACATCACACAGGAGAAGGACGAGGATGAGGTGGATGCCCTCGAGCTCGAGCGCGAGGACGTGGAGTCCACCATCGAGGCGGTGAGCGATGTCATCGGCACCCTGCTGGAGCACGCTGCCCCGGTGTTCGGCTCCGTCTTTGCCACACGCTTCTTCCCCATCGTCGCTGCCTGGCTGCAGCCGACGGCGGACGACTTCAGCGCGACGCGGGCCTTTAGCATCCTCTGCAGCTTTGTCGAGTTCGCACCCTCCTTTGTGTCGCCCACCCTGCCCACCATCTGCGGCGCCGTCTTCGGCTTCACCGCCTCCCGCACGGACGCGTCTGTGCTGCAGAGCGCCTTCTACCTCATCAACACCCTCATCCAGCTCATGGCGAAGGAGCCGAGCGCGGCCGCCATGGTGGACGCGAGCGAGTTCGCGCGGCACGCGGAGGGCGCCCTCACCGCCTACCTGAGCGAGCCGTCCATTCGCGGCGACCCGTCCTACGACGACTGCACGTGCAACGCCGTCAGTGCGCTCGTGACGCTCCTCGTTCACTGCGCGGCGCCGGGCGGCCCGACCAGCACGACCGCCGCTGCGGACCTCACGGCCGTCATCAAGGCGCTACCGGTGCTGGGCGACAGTATCGAGGCCCGCAAGGTGCACTACACGGTGCTCGGGTGGGTGGTCAACCAGAACCCGCTGCTGCAGCTCGTGCCCAACGCGCAGCAGACAATTGTGCAGAAGCTCAAGACCGCGTTGCCCGAGGACTTGAATGACGAGACAAAGCAGCAGCTGTCGGTCATGTAAATTGTGTGCCATCCCGCCTCCCTTTCCCCTTCCTCTCACTGTCCATTTTTTCCCTGTCTAGTGTCAAAAGGACTAGAGGAAAAGGAGTTTCCAAATGAAGTTTTTTTTTTTTTCGCTTCTTTTCGGTTGTTTATTTTCATTATTAAAGTGTTTTCTGTCATCTTTTTTTTCTTTTGCCGGCTGTCCTAGCGAATCTAAGAAAAAAAAAAGCAGTGCATTCACAAACATAAAGTAACATAGATTATTAGTTTCTTTGATAACACTAACCATAATGTGAAAATGAGCACAACCATTTTACGTATATACTTTTTTCATATATATATATTAATATAAAGCAACAGTAAACAATTATCTTCTTTTTAAAAGGGAGAGGGAAACAACAACAACAAACAAAAAAAAAGTAAACAAAAAAGAATAAAAATGAGTACATAATCAAATAATTTAAATAAATGAATAAATAAATGAAACTTATAAGCCATGATTCTGGTCATACCACAAGCAGTATTAATATCATTCTCTTGCATTTTTTCGCTGTACACCAATACGAGGAAGCCATCTGTGCGTCTCTTTTCATGCTTTGAACTCTTGGTAGCGATGACTCTGCATGTACTTCCTTTCTTCGCCCCTCTCGTCTCTTCTCATTAACTTTATCGTATGTGCACACGCACAGAGGTGGTATACACGTTGTCCCTTTTCCCTTTCCCCCTTTCCGATAGAGAATTATCGGTCTACACGTACTGCTATCCTGATCCACTAGGGCTTTCTTGTGCACGGTGTGCATGACAGTAATCGTGTAGAATAAAAACAAATTCAGAAAGACATATCGTCACCAACAAGAAGCTATCCTTCTCTAATGGTCAGCAGCTTCGGTACAGACGGCTTCTCCCCCTGGGCGGTGAACTCACCCCTCTTGATGATCTGCACGCTCTCTTTTTTTTTCAACTCTGTCAAAAATGGCGTGCTGATCACATCCAATGCATTGGGTAACATTGGACTTTTTTTTCTTCTAGGCATCTCCAATGCCATGTCACTACCGTCGCACGACCACGTCTTGAGTGCCAAACTGGGGCTTGTTGGTAGCGCCTACTGGACAGCAGGCCTGAAGCTGCAGCTCATCTACACACAGCGTCTCTTCCGGGCGCCCGTTCACTATGCGATCGGCACAGGTTACATGACGTACCATGCGGTTCGGTGGTACCAGGCAACGCACGACTTTGAGGATGCCGGAGAAGACAGGGATGACGACGCGCTCTAGCCAGGCGTACTACTAGTACTAAAAACGGGTATTTTTGACATGGTGTCGCAACACGCACGCACACACACACACACACACACAAATATTCATATCCTTCCTAAATGCTTATTGCTCACACATAATACACGTTTTACTCACTTACGGACATTTGCTCTTTTTTCATTTTCCGTGTTTTACTCCCCTTCGTATGTACAAGAATGGGTTGTGTGCTTCTTCATCTTGCTTGCCTTTTCTCCCTCCCCCCCTATTCTTCTTTTCACGTGTGCTCGCTGCTTTTCCAAGTCATTGTTTTCTTTGTAGTTTTTTCCCCTTTTCTTTCTTCGCTACGTCAATGCAGAGCCGCTTCCACTCTGGGCGGCGCATCTTCTTCACCGGGGTCCCCCTTGATGTCGAGGAGAAGCAAATCCGCAAGCACTTTGACAGCGTCGGCCACAGTGTCCACTTCCATGTCTTCACCCCCGGCCGTGGCCGCGAGGTGCGCAGCGGGCTCGTCGAGTACATGGACGAGAAGACCGCCGCGGAGGCTGTCAGCCGCCTCAACGGCATGCTTGTCGGTAGCCAGGCGATCCGCGTGTCTCTCGCCCAGCAGGGGCGGAACCAGCGCCGCCGCCGGCGCGAGGACGGCGGCGGCAGCGGCGGCGGCGGCGGCCCCCCGACCGATCGCGAGGGCCGGGCTCTGATGCGCTTCCCGCGGTTCTTTCAAGACCCGCTGCTGGGCCCGGAGGAGTCGCCCGTGGTGCACGCCCTCCGCGCCTTCGCGACGGAGGAGGCCTACGAGGCGGTCGAGCAGCTGCGCGTGCTGGCCATCGAGCGGCGCGCGGATGCGAAGCTCTTGCTGGAGGAGAAGCCGGCGCTGACGGCCGCGGTGGTGTGCATCCTACAGCACGCGGGCAAGTTGCCGGACGGCCAGCTGCCGCCGGCCGCCTTCGAGGCGGCGCAGGAAGAGCCAGCAGTGGGAAACAGTCGCCGGGAGAACGAGGCCGTTGCCCCGGCCGCCCCGGAGACCTCGCAGCTGACGAAGGAAGACACGGACGAAGTGCTGAGCCTCTTGGATGACCTCCCCGATGAAGAAATCGGGCGCATTTCGTGTATGACGGACGCCGATTTGGCAAAGATCACGGACCCGATGCTACGAGAGCAGATGGGGCTTCTGCGTGACCGCTTAGTGGAGATGATCAATGGATTGAAGTAAGAAAGTGCCCTTTATTGCAATCTCCGTCATGCAATTGTTTCCGTATTGTTTGCGTGTGTGTGCACACTGGGGTGTGTTGTTGTATATTTTTCATTTTTTTTTTTTTGCTTTGCATGCATTGGTCTTCAGCATACTGCTTCATCTTTGTGTAGAGGATGTATGTGCTGATTGACAAAAAAAAAAAAAAACGAACAAAAGAGGGTCTCCTTTGTTTTCGATTTTACTTGGACTTTTGCTCCTTTGCCTTTTTCTTTTTCGTTATTACTTTCTAAAAGTACTTTTTTGTTTGTTTCCTGTTTTCTTTTATTCGCGGTATACTTTCCCCCAAGCTGTTCTTGTGAGCATTCACAATAACTCCTTGTGTACTTGTATTTGCTTCACGTTACATTTTATCATTCCTCGTTTAAGTAATTATTCATACAACGAATTTAAGTGAAAAAAGGACAGCAACAACCAAAAGAGAAGCACATCAAGGAAAAGCACGCCTGCTGTTTTTCACTTCCACACTAAAAGAATTTCATAGTCGATGCCTCCCAAGTTGCAAATCCCTTTCTGCGATTCCTCCGACGAGGACTACAATCACACGGCGCCGTTAGATGTAATTCAAGACTTCGACGAGAGTGATGAGGATAATCGCGTGAAGCGACGCAGGGAGTCCACATCGACGAGAGAGCCATACGGAGAAGCTGCGCCGCGGGTGAAGGATAGTGCCCATGAGGGGAACAACGACATCTTACGTGTGGTGGGGGATAGGCGCGGTAGCGAACAGGAGAGAGCGAGGAGGCCGGCAACGCCCAACGGTCAGGCGCAGATGGGTGGGTGGGTCGATACGCTGACGAGGGGCGTGAGACGCGTCCTTGGTGCGGGCGATCTGATGCGAACGGAACCCTTTCCTCGTGAGATTCAACAAGGACACCCTGACACGTTGAATGAAGCGGATCATCTGTACGGTTTCCATGACTCTAACGGTTCCTCGGGCACCTCCGATTCCGTTGTGTCCTCACTCATCCCGGGGGCAATGGAGGAGGAGGAGGATGACGATATCCAAATCGATCTGCGGGAGACCATCTTGCAGTACCAGCGCACACCTGCTGACTTTTACTTGAACATTATTCTTGCCACACTGAAGAGTATCACGACGACGATCGACGGCTACTGCTTTAGTGCCGCCTCAGGTAACCCCTCTCTCATCAAGACTCTCATCGACTCGGGGCGCGTCGACGGCGATGACCCACAGGTGCAGGGCATTATTCAAGGAGAGATCGACATGGTGCTGCAGGGCCACCCGTCAGACGGCTCCTTCGTCTGGGGGGACCAGTGCGACTACCTGCGCTGCCTGTGTCAGTTCAAGTCAGCGCGAGTGTCACGGGATCAGATGATGCTCATGATCTACTCCGGCTTTGATTTTATCAAAATCGCCCGGGACTACCCCCACATCGCAGCGGAGCATCCACCGGTGCCCCGCTTGTTTGTCTTTGCGATGAAAGTGTTTGTCTGGATTTCCATTGTGTGCGGGTGGCTTAGTATCTTTGTGAATTTGCTCTTCATGAGCAGCCTTATTTGGATTACTGTGTACTGGTTCAGCTACCCCTCCAAGGTGAACAACGGGTGGTGGACCATCATCTGCTATGTCGTCGGCTACGTTATCGAGATCGTTGTCACGATGGTGGCGGAAGGGTTGACAGGGCGGCACTACGAGGATCAGCTCTGGCACTACCCGAGCAGTAATTTGAAAATCATTCCCATCTTTCCCGTGTTTGAGTCCTACTTGATGGCACTGGCCCTGCGTTACGCGGTGATGAAAGAACGCCAGCGGTACTTTATCATTCGGCGCGACTTGTGGTGCAGTGTGGCCGTGCAGCAGATCTTTCACACACTCTTCTTTGCCTTTCCACAGGTGACCTTGCAGCTTTATCTGTACACCACGCGCAAGTCGAAGGGAACCGCGATTGACGACACGACAGTCTGCATTTGGTTACTGCTCGGCGCCGGCGGGGCGTCTTGCTTCATGAGTATCTTCGCGAATTCGCGCCTTGTGCTCTTCCCCCACTCGTGCAACGCCTTTGGGTTTGCCATCCGGAACGTGAACCCCGAGGCACGTAAGAGGAATCACTTCCTAAGTGACCTGAGGCCGTCGGAGGTGTGCATACGGCTCATCTATATCCACCTATTGACCTACCTCATTACTCTCATCATTGTTCTCTTTATCCACCTCTTGAACATTACTAGAGGGTGCGAGAGGAACGAGCAGGTGATGCTGGCGGTCTACTTTGGTATCATCCTGGTTTGCGTGATCCTTTACTTTGTGTTCCTCAATTACCTCCCGCAAAAGGGCGTTTGTGCCATGTGCTACCTTAGTTTCGTGCCCATCATCATGCAGGTGGCTTACTACATCTTTGCGTGGCATGAACCAGCGAATGAGTGCTCCTTTATCATGTACCGCTTTGCGGGATGGACGGTGCCGAACATGGTCGCGTTTGGCATTCTTTGCGTGTACCTCTGTTTCTGGATCGCTCTGTCCATCAAGGAGTGTTTTGTGCCACGAGCGAAGGAGAACCTAATCGATCATTTGACTTGCTACTTTATACAGCAGCAGTCTCTATAACAGCATGATATGACCTATGTAACATTTCGTTCTGACTACCGCGTTTCACCTTTTGTATATTCGTAATTGAATGAACATCTGATTGTAACCACATGTACATTTACGTATGGACGAGTTGTTTCCTACGATGTACTTCTATTACTGCTGCAACGCTCTTGTGCTCATGTACACATTGTTGAATCTCTCCTCTCTTTATTCTTGGACTCTAATGTAGTATTAATCTCATTTTCGTTTATCATTGTTGCTTTTTTTTTTTAACTTGTCTTTTTTGCATTATTCTTTTGTTTCCTTCCATTTTTGAATTACTTTGCTTAGTTGTATTTTCTTTTTTCAACACGCACGATAACTGGTACACCCACTATAGATCATAATCAAAAGCGCTGATAGCTGTTGATTCTTGTTTTTTTTTTTTTTTGCTCTAACAGAACTTTGAGCTCACGTAGAGGCTCTTCTTTTTGTTCCTTTTTCTTAGTCATGGCCATCTCCGGTACTCGGGCCAGCACGTCGACGCCGACCTATGTGCAGCTACAGCCTAGCTTCACCGTCGTGCGCAACTACACAGATCTACGAGACACACTACACGCGCTGAGCCAGAAGCGGGGGCCGAGCCATGTGTCGCCGGTCTCCTCCACCACGCCGGTGACAGCTGCCCTCTCGAAGGGGGGATCGCTCGGCACCATATCGAATCTGAACGCGCCGCCCCACAAGAGCACGGAGAACGTCAGTGGGGCATCGGTGTCATTGAAGCGAGATGCGGCAAAGAAAACGCTGTGTATCTGGGACGTGGATGACACCCTGGTGTCCTCTGGCGCGTATGGCGTGCGGCAGAGTCCTGTGTTCCGCGATACGGAACTGCGGGCCGTGTTCAAGGAGATGGGGAGCAGCACGCGCCACCTACTCTTGTCGCAGGGCAGCATTGACGACGTATTTGCGGAGGGCTCCGGGCGGCTGCGCTATCTACGCGATTACTTCTGTCGAGAGAGGGTGGGCTCGAGCGGCGGGAGGAAGCGACGCGAGGAGAAGAGCGGGTTCATGGGCATGTTCAACTGCGGCGGCACCATCAAGGAGCGCGAGGTGCCCACCATGGCGGACCCCTCCAACCTCGATAAGGGCACCGTGCTGGTGCGGCTGTCGCGGATACGCGGGTCGACGGAGAGCAGCGTGGACACGAGCTTTCTGTTCGAGGAGCAGCCCCAGCTGCCACCCACGTACAACGCGCAGGCGAAGGAGGAGGCGAACGAGGCCCACTGGTTGGTGCTGCGGCCTTCCATGTGGGGTATCACCTTGGCGTCGTTGCACACACTCATCCCCCCGTCCCGCACGACGGCATTTGTGAACGGCAAAAATTCAAGAAGCTGGATGTCGTCTGGTCCTTCGCGTGCAGCGGGCACTGGGACACCGTTTTCTTCATCGACAATAACCTGTCCGAGCTCGGGGTCATCAAGTACGGGGCGCAGCTGAAAAAATGGAAGGAGATGCGAGCGGAGCACAAGGAGGAGAAGTTCTTCTTGGGCGACTACGTGCTGCTCCACGGTGCGATGAAGCTGCAGGAGCTGAATCAGCGCCACGGCCGCGACGTGTTGGTGCCCCCGCAGTCGGGCTCGAACATGGTCGAGGGCAGGACGCCGCTGCTGAAACAGACCACTGACATGTTTGCGGCCGCGCTGATGGACGGGCCGGGTGAGGAGCAGGCGGGGATCCCCTCCGAGGCGGCCGGGGCCACGACGGCGGACTTTAACGATAGCCCCGACTCGGACCACACGCCGGTGCTGACGGAGGAGCTCTCGCTGCCATTGGAGCTGACGACCCAACTGGATCTGGCCGCGCTGAGCCCATGCTCGCGGTCACCCGTCACGCAGTGCCTGCCGCTGGTCGGCAGCAGCGCTAGCTTGGACACGGCGCGCGATGGGCTGTGCCCCACGTGTGGCCGCCGCAGCAGCTCGTGCCTGTGCGACAGCCTCTCCCTCGGGTCACGCAGCCCAGCCGACCGCAACACGCCGAGCTTCAGCGCTCTGCTGTCACCCCGCATCGGCCCCAAGCCAGTGTCGCTCGTCGTCGCGCACCTGCACTTCAGCTCCGAGAAGTTCCTCCGTATTGTGAAGGGGGCGTATCACCCGAGCACGGCCAACCGCGTTGTGTTGAACGAATCCCCCAAGGTGAGGCCGCTGGTGCCCAAGCCGTCGGGCGACAACGCTGCCTACGTGGGCCAGCCGACCTTCGTCGGGGACGGCAGTCTGACGGACGAGGACTACGAGGTGCTGCTCGCTGCCTTCTACCGCGTTCTGAAAGACACGGATGTGTACATGGAGAATGAGGTACGCGTGTACGGCAGCCTCTCGCCCCTCCGCGTGACGCCCCGCGTCGAGATGGTCTGTGTGCCGCGCTTCCCGCGGCCGATTCACAAGCTGCCGAGTCTGTTCCCCTCGTTTCAGCGAATTCGTGAGGCCGTGCAGCGAAAGCTGATCGTGCCCATCAAGAGCGGCACCACCAAGCAGTCCAACAACTTGTACGTCGCCCGCGGAGACGCCAACGCGATCGCCGTGCAGCTGAATCGTCAATGCGCTTTCTTGGATCCGTACGTGACGGGGCTGCTTGCAGAAACGCTGTTCACCATCTACTCCTCGGACTGTTTTCTGACCAAGGCCATCGCGGAGGAGCTGCGGCGCGGCGTGGCGCTGATGGCGGAACCGGTTAAAAGGTAACGATACCGCCTCTGAAGTAGAGCGGGTGTCCCGTCGCGCGTACACGGGTGTCTGGGGCGAAACGGACGAATCCCTCTTCACCGCAGTTGTACACAGACACACGAAAGGGAAAAGACGATTCAACAGGACCACACACCTATTCGCTTTATGGATTTACCGATATCCATCAATGAAGACATGCGTGTACAAGTGTGAGAACAATAAGAAGAAAGAGAAGGGCGGAATGCAGAGAGTTAGCCTCGACAAGGAAAGTCCCTTACCTGTTGTTTTCTTTCCTTGTTCTTTTTGAATCTCTTTGCTTTGCGTTCTCGTGATTTGTATTCTTGTTGTTGCTGTTGTCATCTGAATAACTACTTTTTTTTTTGTAAAAACTTGTTAAAGGCAGCTTTTTTCTTAACAGAAGAAGAACAATACTTAAAAAAAAAATGTTGTATTATGAAAGAAATAATAATAATAATAATAATAATAATAATGAGAGTGTCACATGTTATATATGAGTTTTTTTTTCAATCTTTTCAAGGGTTTTACTATTGGCTTCATGGGATAGTGAGCGTACTCACTATACTTTCATCACATTCTTGAAAGAGATAACAAAAGAAAAGAGGGGGAGTGGCGACTGTTTTTTGCATTGTGTATGTGTGTGTGTGTGACGAGTATATCGATGTGGTATACTTTTGTGTCCTCTTTGCTGTTTTGTTACACTTTTCCACACATATTTTTCTTGTGCACTCCAACTACTCTGCTCTTTGATTCTAATTGTTAAATACTATTAACTTTATGAATCTATATGATAGTAATGTGTTTCTTTCATTTTTTTTTTTTAATTAATACATACATATATATATATATATGCATTATTCTTAACCTTCTTCACATGGACCACTAAACAGTTGCATTGAATAGAGATAACGCAAGTGGTGCCAAGTAAGAAGAGCATAATAATAAAAATATCTCTATTCTTCACCTTTGTTATGATTATGAGTGTTGTTGCTATTTCTTTTTCTTTTCTTTCGTTGTAATTTTACATTCGCATATTGAATCGTGTAAGAAGGTCGATACCATGCACCCATTCAACAACAGCTCTCACTTTCTCTCTTTTTTTTTCTTGGATGAATCTTCTATTAAAAACCGACTCAGTGTATATACAGTAAAGAGCAACTTTTTTTAAAAAAAATTCTTGATAGATTTGTAGATTTGGCTTTGCTTAGAGTAGATTTAGATGCACAGTTTTTGCATCGTGCCCCACCACGCACGGGACAGTCCCTTCTTCCAGGCTGTTTTCGAGGACGGGGCCCGGGTCGTGTACGCCAACAGCCTACACACCCTCTGCTTCTCGCGCGTGCTGAGCTCGGCACACGCCATAGCGCAATGCATCAACGGGCCTTTGCTGGAGGCGGTCCGCCGCGGCCAGCCGGCTGTGCTGCTCTGCGCGCTCCCAGCCGCGTCGCTGCAGCCGACGCGGGAGGCGCCGGCGACCCCTCTTCAGCGGCAGACGGACGGCCCTGGCTCGGTGGACAGCGTGGCGGCGTGCGGGGCGGTCGCGATGGAGCTGTACATGCACCTGCTCCCGCTGCTGTTCCGCAGTGCGGAGCGCTGCGCGCAGTGCACGCTAACCGTGGCCACCGTCTCGGCGCAGGATCGCATCCTGTACGATGAGCTGCACGGGAAGCGCCTGGCGAGCCCCAAGCAGCTGGAGGTGGAGCGGATTCCGCGGAGCGAGTCCGCGAGTCGCTGGGGCGCGCCGCTGAAAATCCTACAGGACCGCCACGAGGGGGTGGCGCAAGGCGGGGGCTCTGTGGCCGCCCAGACGGCCTGCGTCGTGACGGTGGAGCTGCAAGGCTACAGCAAGGTGGTGCTCGTCGACGTGGCGAGTGACCAGGAGCTGCTGCAGTACCTGCTCCTCGTGCTGGGGATGCGGGGCGCCTGCGGGCCGCCGCAGTACCCGCCGCGCTGCCCGCTGACGGCCCTGCTGCAGGACGTGGTGGGGCCCGAGGCGACGGTGCACGTCGTCGCGGTGCCAGACCCCGTGCACGCGGCGAGACACTCCATGCGCGTGCTGCGCTTCGCCTCCCAGGTGGAGCGCAGCCAGCAGCTCGCCTCGCCCCTCGCGCTCGACAGCAGCGGTCCTTCGGCGGCCTCCTCCCCCGCCGCGTCGCCCGAGCGGGGGCGCGTGGCGGCCCGCGCCGACAAGCGGCGGTCGTCCCCCGCCTCGCGGCCGCGCCCCGCGCAGCCCGGCGCGGACGGCAGCACCGCCTCGGCAGATGCGCGGGCGCCCTCCCCGCTCCCGTCGGCGCACGCGGGTGCGCCGGACCGCGCGCTGCTCGGCCGCATCCAGGCGCTCGAGGCCGCGGTCCGGGAGGCGACGGACGAGTGCGCGCGGCAGCGTGCGTTGCGGGTCACCGGGGAGGCGCAGCTCGCGGCCCTGGAGGCCACCGCGCGCGAGAGGCAGAAGGGCGAGCGGGAGCTTCAGGCGCAGCTGGAGCGGCTCCAGCGAGCGCAGGCGGAGGGCGCCGCGGCGCACGCCCGACCGCCCACGTCGGAGTCCGCGGGCAGCACCACCACCAGGGAGCGCAGCCGATACCTCAAGCGGGAAAGGGAGCTCGCGGCGCAGCAGGAGGCGCAGCGGGAGGAGACGGCGCAGCTGCAGAAGCGCGTGGCCATGCTGACCAGCGCGCTCGCGGCGGTGGAGCGGCGGGAGGCGGAGCGGGCGCAACAGGCAGCGCAGCGCCGACGCGCCGCGCAGGAGCGAAGCCACGCGGAGCCGCCCGCGGCCTCGACGCCACCCAAGGCCCCCGAGAAAGCCCCCAAGCGGAGAGAGACGATCGGCAAGGCGCGCGGCCGCATCGTGGACGTGTCTGCGATCCAACCGAAGCAAACAGATGCCTCCTCGGCCTCAAAGCACCCCCACTCCAAAGAGATGCCGAGCAGTATCACAGAGGGCAGCGCCCAGGACACGCTGCCTGATAGCACGATGGACGCCCTGCGGCGCCGAAACATGGAGCTGGAGGCGGAGCTCCACCGCTGGCGGCGCCAGGCCCAACTGCCTTCGCTGCGCGCGCCGCCGCTGGGTGGTGATGCGTGCGGCGGTGCGCCTGCTGTCCCCTCGGCTGCTGCTGCGGTGGCGGCCGCCCCCCCGTCCCAGGTGGTGACAGGGACGGCGGCCGCTTGCTCGAGCTGCCGCGCCGTGCAGCGGCAGGCCCACGAGTTGGTGTCGCAGCTCATGCGGGCACAGGCGGAGAAGGACACGCTCCTCAACGAGGTGCACGACCTGAAGAGCAAGCTGCTGTGGCGCGAGGCGGAGGCACCGCTCGCCGCCACGTCGGCAGCGCCACGACCGGAGGCGTCGGAGGAACACCAGGCGCAGGGCTGCTTTGTCTCCGTGTTCGACATTGTCGGGTCCCTCTCCGCCGGGTGCACGGCGCTCGAGGCGCGGCTGGTCGCCGCCGCCACGTGCCTGGACCGGCTGCACGCGGAGGCAGGGCAGGTGTCGCGCCCCGGGCAGCCCCCGGGCGCCGGCCTTACGCACCGACTCCTGAAGGAGCATATCGAGGCGGTGCGGGCTGTTGCGGAGGCCCTCCGCTGCATCGGCGCGCGGCGCTTTGACGGCCTCCGCGGCGACGTGCTGTCGCGCACAGCCACCGCGGCGGATGTGGTGCCTTACACGGCGCTGTTGAGCTACGAGTGCGAGCGCGTGATGCACCTGCGGGCCTTTCTGCCCACCTTTGCACAGCTGGCCGTGGCCACGGAGCACATTGAGAAGCAGCTGCGGCTTCAGTAGCTTCAGCAGGCAGCGACGCCTAGATTCTATTTGTACATTATCTGTTTTATTATTATTATGATGCCCTTTTTTTTTTAGATTGTTCACAAGTAGACATATAAAATACAAAAAACAACCGAATAATAAAAAAAAGATGAAGTAATTATCCATAACAGGAAAGCCGTAAAGGAGACAGACTGCAAGTGTGTAACACATCTTTGACTTTTTTCTTTTCGTCACCCCCCCCTTCTTTACAATTTTTCCCTCAGCACATGTGGAAGAAGGTAGAATACGGTCAAACCCAATCTAAGAAGCGGCGCGCCGATGACAGGCAGCAGAAGAGTGTCTCCAAAGCGCACATACAAGAGCTGTGCGCCGTCAACACGAGCGCGGTGCCGTCCAAGTCGGCGGTGAAGCGTCTCACAAAGGAGATCCAGGCCTATGGTCAGATGATTGCCAAAACATACGACGCGCATGAACATACCTCTGTGGACAGCGCGGCTTCAGCCAACGATGGCAGTGGCACGGACGTTGTTTTTTTCCGAACTGCTCTGGCCCATGTGGAGCGCTTCTTATCGCGTGCCGATGGGAGCGAGTCGCTCAGCGGCGAGGACGGCGCCGCCGCGGGGGTGCAGTGCGTGGAGCTGATTAGCCTTGGCATTGGCCGCTTCGCGCGGCGGGAGAGCCCCATCTCCTTCCTCCAGATGGCTCTCTTTGTCGCCATGAAGCTGGTGGTCGAGCGGTGGGCCTCGGACCGGCAGCGCCTCGGCGCCGCCCCGGTCGTCGTCCACACCCGCTTTTTTGACCCGGTGTGTCTCCCCATCCATCGTGCCTGCTGCGAGGCGCTTGGGATGGAGGTGGAGGAGGTCAACCGGTATGGCGCGTACGCGCCGCCGGCGCCGCACGCGGTGCACGTCTTCTTCATGCCCCACTGCCCGTGGGTGCTCCTACACAACCTGTTGGCCTCGCTGTGGCCCCCGGCGCGTGCGGCGGCGGCCGAGGGCACCGCGTCGGCAGACGGCGCCGTGTGCGGCCTGCGGCGCGTGGCCATCATGGGCAACGATCTGCGCGCCGCTCCGGTGGTGCCGGGTGAGGAGGGCAAAAGAGCCCCAGTGAAGCTGTGCCTCTACAGCGACGAGCTTCTCGCCGCGCTGCACAGCGTGTGCCTGCTGAGCATGGACGCGGCCGCCCAGAAGGGCAAGTCGCGACGAGGGAGAATCACATTTGGTGTCACAGGCTCGTCTGCAGCGGCGGCTGAAGCGGAGGAAGACCAAATCGTTCTTTCCGGATTTAGTCATTACGAGTTTGACGAGGCGTTTGACCAGCTCACCTTCGTGACCGCGAATGAGGACAAGACGGATGCGGAGGTACAGGAGCTGCTCTGGTCCGTGTCGCGCACCCCTCCGACCATTGTGAAGAAGTCGCCGGAACTGCTGTAATACGTTTAGGTAAGGACTCATACACACCCGTAAACGATCCCCTTCTCTTTTCTTTCCACTGTTCTGTGTGTCTGCGTAGTAGTGGCAATGACTGTATACATGCTTGCTGTGTACTACCTTGACTGTTTTACAGAAAGGCCCCTCTCTCCTCCCGTCACCAGTGTGTAGTGTGTGTGTGTTTCTTCTTCTCTTCTTTACGCACATAATAGCAGCACTGCGGCTATAGCCTGTAAAATTAAAAGAGATCACCACGAGGAAAGCGAGGAGCATGAAACCCTACACCTCACCTCTGTACTTTCACTGTATCACGGACCCGCAGCTCCGCAACAACGTGTACGAGCCTGAGGCGGACACGTTCCTCTTCCTCGAGGCGCTGGACAAGGACCTCGCGCGGCACGTGCGGGAGACGCCGGGTGCGGCCGTGCGCCGGTGCCTGGAGGTGGGGTGCGGCTCCGGTACGGTGCTGACCCACGCGGCGTGCACCCTCCTGGCGTGTGAGCGCGAGGAGGTGCGGGCGGCTGCCGCGGCGCCGCCGTCGGGGGCCGCGCCGCCGCGGTTCGTATCGGTTGCGGTGGACGTCAATCCTCACGCACTGGCCGCGACGAAGCTGACGTGGAACAACACGATGCGGACGTACTTCGCGACGTACCTCGCGGCGCACGCAACGGCCACGCCGATGGACGCGGTCGACCTGACGGAGTCCTTCCCCAGCCACGATGCCAGCGTGGGTGTGGCCGAGCGGTTGCGCGAGCCCACGCTGGACGCGCCCCTGCGGCTCTACCTGGTGGAGGGTGACCTGTTCGCCCCCTTCGCGGCCCCGCCCTCGAGCCCGCCGCTCCCGCCCATTCTGTTCGACCTCATCCTCTTCAACCCACCCTACGTGCCGACGTCGCAGGCGGAGCTCGACGACGCGCTGCAGAGGCGGGACATCATCACGGCGGCGTGGTGCGGCGGGCCGCGCGGGCGCGTCGTGCTGGACCGCTTCCTCGCCGCGCTGCCGCTGCACCTCGCCGCGCACGGCGTCTGCTACATTGTGCTGATTAAGGAGAATGATGTCGCGGATGTGTATGCGACTATTGAAACGGCATTCACGCGGCATGCGGCCGCCCATCCCGAGGCAGCACCATCCAAGGAACGCGGGGTATCTGTGGCGTGCGTTGCGGAACGGTATACCGGAGAGCACTTGAGCATCCACCGCATTACGTATGCTTCTTGACAAACAATAAGACTCCGCGACGACGCACTTTGTAAAGCTTAATGGTCGAAACGTTAATTATAGTAACTTGCCAGTAAACATACAAAAAAATAAATAAATAAGTAATAAAACAACACGAAAAAGGAAAAGATAAGCCGTTCGAGGGGCATGTGCATCTTAGTTAGAGCTTCGTTTGATATTCTTATCTGCTTGTGTACTCAAACACCTCTTTTTCTGTCCTCCCGCCTCTTCCCTCTTCACTCGTCTTTCCAGCGGCGACACCAGTTGCGAGTTGATATTTCCTGCGTGCACAGCGGATGGAGGAGATTACCGTTGTGGAGCCGCCGCCGGTGCTGCTGCCGGCGATTGCGGCGGCCATCACGTGCCCCCAGCACACACAGCTGTGTCTCCGTGCGGTCGCTGCCGTCTTCCCGCAGAGCATGGCGGCCTTCCAGCACGTGCGGCGCGTGCGCCGGGTCCTCGTGCCTGCCGCCGGCGGCGCGGACCCGCCGGCCCCTCCGACGCTGTACCTGCTGCTGTGCTTTGCGGACCGCGGCGAGGCGGCACCGGCGCCAGAGGGGGTGGACGCCGCGACGAAGCAGCGCCTCCTCGCGGCCCACCAAGCGGCGTGTGACGCCTTCACCGAGGGCGTCCGCGCGGCGGTGCGCGCGGCCGCTGAGCAGCGGTCGGCCAAAGCGCCGCCTAAAGAGGCGAAGGCGCAAGTAGAGGTCGCTCCGACGGCCCCGCTGTCCTTCACGTTCGACGTGGTGCTCGTGCCGAGCGAGGCGCCGCGGCAGTGCGCGGAGCTGTGGCGGCGCTGTCACGAGGTGTGGCCGCTGGCGCTGCCCAAGCCGCTGCCCGTCGCCGCCCCATCCGCCGCGCTTCTCGCGCACACGCGTCACGTGTTCGAGACGCACGTGCTGCCGCTGTGCCGCGCCGCGGAGGCGGATGGCTGCCTGGCCATCGCGGCCGTTGTGGTCGATGCGGCCACGGACCGGGTGGTGGCCACGAGCGCGGGGTGTCGCGCGATGCGCCGCACGAACCCTCTGGTCTGCGCCCCGTACGGCTTCCCGCCGCCGGCCGGCACCGCCGCTGCGTGCCGCGTGGAGCTGAGCCATCCGGTGAGCCACGCCCTGCTCGAGCTGGCCCCGCGGCAGGCGGAGGGGGCGGAGCGGCTGGGCGCCACGGCCGCGACGGGCGAGGTGGTGGAGAAGGCGTCGCTGCCCTATCTCGCCTCCGGCCTCGACCTCTACGTGAGCCACGAGCCCTGCGTGATGTGCAGCATGGCGCTCGTCCACAGCCGCATTGATCGCGTCTTCTTCGCGGTGCCGAATGCCGCACACGGGGGTCTGGCGACGTGCTTCCACGTGCACCTGATCGCCTCGCTGAACCACCACTTCCGGGCGTTTTCGTGTCCGTGCGCGCGCGGGTTGTTTACGCGCGGAGAGGAGCCGGCGCTCCCCGATCGTGGGGGTGTCGCGTCTCAAGGCCGGAGGGAGGAGTCTTTGTAATAAACAGGTCCTTTTTACATTTGTACTGTCTGGACGGCAATACAGCTGAACTACACGCTCGTGGCGATTCTTGTATGATAACTGCTCCGCGTCCCTCTTACATTGTTGTACTTCTCTTTCGTTTGTTCTCTTTCTTCTTACCCGCAGCCACATCGAAGTATTTAAGCACATTTTAACTATATTTCTAAGGAGATTTTCTCTTTCCTTTTTTTTTTAATAGTTATCATCACTGAGGCAGTGTTGACTTCCAGAAGGATCTCTTCAACTAATCGTCATCGCCATCGTAGCAAGAACAGCGACACCACCCATAACAGCAATAACAACAACAAAAAAGAGATACCATAAAGTACTACGTAGACCTTCTACCATGGCACTCGTTCCGGTCAGTGGGCAGACCGCGGAGCAGATTTTCGCTGCGCAGAAGTACACCCAGGAAAAGATCGCTAGCAACATGTTCTCCGCACTGAACAAGTGCCACGAGAAGAAGATGCTGCCGACCACAAAGCTACCGGGCGTGACGATCCAGAAGCTGTGGAGCTACGCCTTCGAGAACAACACACCGTTCATGGGGCGGTACCACGAGTCGCGCAGAGAGACGAACCTCGTCGTCGGCCCGTGGGAGTACGCCGCGGACCGCGGAAGCGGCTACCGGGTCGTGTCGCTGACGACGCTGGTCGAGGTGCCGCGGTCCGGCACGCCAACGCCTCTGAACGAGGCGCACCGCTTTGCGTACATTGTGACGCCGGAGAAGAAGCTGCTGCTTGTCCTACACATCTCCTCCAACACCCCGGAGGTGCCCGCGGGCGGCACCTTCCGCACCGAGGCGATCCTCGAGTTCACCGCGGACACGGCGGAGAGTGACTGCTCGGTTACCATTTTTGGCAATTGCAAGAAAATGAGTTTGGCGTTTGCTGCCATTCAGTATATCGCAACGCCGCGCGCGATTCGCGAGATGACGGCCGCCTACAAGGCCATGATAGAGATGCTCTCGAAAGAGCTCTGCAACGGCCAGATCACTGTCATCCCCGCCTCGAACGAAGGGGATAGCACCGCTGCCGAGGCGGGCGGCACCGTGGCGGACTCTGCCGCGGACGGCAGCGGCGGCTCCCAGCAGGAGATGGCCTTTCAGGGCTTCCTGCTGCTGCTGGCGCTGCTGGTCACGCTCGTGCTCCTCCTCTCTCTCTCCTCTCTGCGCTCGCTCGCGCGGTACAGCAGGGTGATCGCGGAGGGCCCTGCCCACCGGGGGCCGGCCAGCAACGGCAGCTTCCCCTCCTCCGTCGGAGAGGACGAGTCGCTCATGTACGCGGCGCAGGAGTCGCAGCTGCAGAGCCTGCGCACCCGCTGGTTGGACCAGCGGACTACCATCACGAATCTGGAGCGCAGCCTTTCGCACTACTGGTGGTACAATGCGTTCTTGACGATTGCCATGGTCAGCCTTTTCGCGAAGGTCTTCTTCTTTTCATAAGCTCCAACGGTTTCGGCTCGTCTGTGGGCTGTGTTCCCATTTTGTTTTATTGTGCTATGAGACTCTTGTTGTATTTGGTGAAGGACATATCCGTCACGTGGAGAACCGCGCGCCAACACCTTTTGTTTCGAGAGGTGCGCTTGACCGAGTGTCTAGTGTTTTCTTCTTCCATTTATTATTTTAATGTCTTCGTTGATTTTTCGATATTTGTATACATAAATCTCATCTCATCGTTTTCTCTTACATGTTGCCATTAAAAAAAAAAAAACTGTTTTCTTTTATATTGGAGAATGTAGTATCGTTCTCTGTCAACATTATTGTCTTCTGTATCTCTCTTCTCGATTTTCGGATTTTGTTTCATGGTGTCTCGTTTCCTTCCTCTTCTTCCTCTTCTTCCTCTTTCTCTCTTTGTTTTTCTTTCATGTCAGCGTTGTATCTATCACCTTTTCTTTTCCTTTTGTTTTTCATGGTCTCCTTTTTTCTTTCTGATATCTGCTTTCGTGTCGTCTAGGGTTGTGTGTGATGGGTGGTCACCGGCCTATTCTCTGTTCTATGAATTCGGACTCTAATCCTTCACTCTACATACTGGTGAGGGTGATAGGTTTGCTATCCGAAGAGATTCACATGTGCACTCGGCCAGGGTTGCGTGCGGTCGGTGTTCAGCGACCCACCTCCTGCTCTATGAATTCGGACTCTAATCCTTCGCTCTACTCACTGGTGAGGGTGATAGGTTTGCTATCCGAAGAGATTCAAGACAACAATATCCTCCTCCCACCATCTTCGGGTTTTCTCTTGCGCGGCTCTGGTCTTGGCGGCTATGAATTTCGCATTCTACTTATACTGTGCGTGGATACTCCAAAACCAATGTCTTATTCACTCCTTCTTTTTTTTCTTTTCTTCCTTTCTGACGTTCTGGGGGTTAGTGTCGGATTTCCATCGACTCGGTCCATCACAAACGCCGTTAGATACAGGTTGAACACCACTCTCAGTATCACATCGTCCAAAAGCAGAACTTTTTTGCCTTCCATCCATGAAGTCCAGCCAACTTGCTCGATTGCACTTCAACTACAAGACAGTCGACCCCGCAGCCCTCGCGCCGCGCCTACACGCCTCCCTCAGCGCTGAGGCCCGTAGGATGGGGATTGTAGAGCCCTCCTACGACAAGGTGTACTACGGCTTCACGGCCCGCACGCCGGCGGGCGCGGTGCCCTGCATGGTGAAGGGCTACACGTCGTGGGGCGAGTGCGAGGTGGACACCATCGCAACGGACCCACACAGTCCGCCGGTGAAGGGCGTGGGCTCGGCCGCCATGCTGGCCGTCGAGACCCACGCGCGCGAGATGGGCTGCCACCGCGTGGGGCTGCACACGTACAGCTGGCAGGCGCGGCCCTTCTACGAGAAGCTCGGCTTCGGTTGCTTCGCTGAGCAGCACAACTTCCCCACCGGCCACGCCAAGTTCTTCATGGAAAAGTTCTTCGCGGACGGCCCGCCGACGCCCCCCAGGCGCCCAGCGGCGCCGGGCGTGATTTTGTCGTGGTGTCGACCGAAGCGAAGGACCTGGCTGCGTCGCAGGAGACGCTGTACCAGTGGCTGATTGACGACACGGAGAAACGCATGGGCGATGCGGTGCCCTTTTACAACAAGACACAGTTTGGCGTTGACATCTACGATAAGACGAGCGGCGCTCCTATCGGCGCATGTCTGTACGAGACGCTGTGGAATGAGCTGCGCATCCACGCCCTGTGTGTCCAACCGGAGCTGCGCGGCAAGGGCCTCGGCACGATGGTGCTGGCAGATTTGCAGTCCATGGCAAAGGATGTCGGCTGCAACCACTTGGCGGTCGACGTGATGAGCTACCAGCCGCTGCCCTTCTTTGAGAAGCTGGGGTTCAAACCCTTGGGTGAGCAGAGGGACTTCCCCGCTCCGGGCACGAAGAAGGTGTATTTGGAAAAGGTATGGTGATTTGTTTATTTGTTGCTGTTTATTATTATTATTATTATTATGATCCTGAAGTCTGTTACGCAACGCTGGGGAGACGAAAAAGGCCTAGCAGATCAAAAAAAAAAAAGAATCGATGCAGTAGGATAGTGCTAAGCACAACCCATACCTCATTTCGCCATCTGTCTCTCCCTTTTCGCCGTGAAGTGCTACGCCTAGTAAACAAGAAAGATACCACAGTGAAACACAGTTTCGTCAACACGAGGTTACTCTTTTCTTTTTGCCCCCTTTCGCTTGCTTCCTCTTTCCCCTAGGGTTGATATTTGATACTCCTGCTGCTGCTCATGATGCGACGGTTTCTCTCACTGAGCACCGTTGCGGCCAAGGAGGCGAACGCGGAGGCGCTGGTAAACTATCTCAAGTCGGACGCGGACGTCACGACGACGAGCGACATCTTCCTGAGTGTGCACGACGGCACGCGGCGCACCTTCCTGGAGCACGCCGCGTCCTTGTACAACGCGGCGCTCGAGTGCAACCCGAGGGCGGCGGTTGACGTCATCCCGGTTGTGCCCCCTGGCGCCAGCGGCGACGCGGCGGCCCACGAGCTGCTGGATCGCGCCTACGTCGAGCGGTCGCCGGGCTTCGCGCCGTGCTACGACTACGTGGCGGTCGGTGGGACCTTCGACCACCTCCACTCCGGCCACAAGTTGCTGCTCACGACCGCCGTGCTGCACACGCTGCGGCGGCTGCGCGTCGGCGTCACCGGTGACGCCTTGCTCAGTAAGAAGAAGTACGCCGAGCATCTGCAGTCGAATGACGAGCGCAAAGGGGCGGTCCGGCGTTTCCTGGAGCGCATCCGCGGCGACGTGGAGCTGGAGATCGAGACGATTGTGGACGTGTCGGGCGGCACAGACGTCATCCCTGGAGTGAAGGCGATTGCACTCTCACCAGAGACGGAGAAGTCACTTGACATCATTAACGAGTTGCGCAAGAAGAATGGAGACTTGCCTCCGCTCGCCGCGATTTACATTCCATTTGTGCATACATCGACCGGAGAGGTGATCAGCTCAACGCGTGTGCGCGAAGGATTGTCCAAGTGACAGGAAGAACGACGACCAGCATGACATGGATATCCATGCGCAATCATGTGTACGAGGGAGTGCTATGGTAACTTCTGTATGCGTGTAGGTGTGCGTGCGCTCGCAGTAGGCCTTTTTTTTTTGCTCTTCCTTTTTGTTTTAATTATTGACCTCCGGTGTTGTTGTTTTCCTTCGAGTAATATTTTTAATACTTCTCTTTCCCCTTTTTACTATGTGAGATCGCTGTGTTTCCTCGCGGAAGCCGTTGCTTTTTTCTTTTTTTCTTCAGATATTCTTCTTCGTATCGTGTTCATATTGTCGTGGATGCTGGCATACATACAACTTTTTTTTTTAATGGAGGATAATCAGTCGCCAGTGACATTATGGTTATCACTCTTTTTGCTTCTTTCTTACGTAAAAAAAAAAGAAGGATATAATTTCTTCTTCTTCCCCACTGTCACGTGGTTGTCCCTTTGAGGGTTTCTTTCCCTTTGGAAGATACAACCAGCTTCACCTGGTGTGTACATGCTTTGTGGTATCACTCACTCTCCACTTTCTTCCTCTTCTTTTTTTTCGTTTTTTCTTTTTCTGCATCAAGCTCTAGTAGTTCACAGATTTCTGGACGACAGCGTTAATCGACAGACGTTATGCAAAAAAGAAAAACATGTAAACGTTTATATGATGTTACTATTCTTGACTAAGCAATTTGCGATTGATCATTAAATGATACCAACTTTTACTGCATTTCTGAGTTTCCGTCTCACAATTAGAAAAGTACCCTGTTCCAAAGGCAAGCGTGCTACGATTATTTTTTGTTAAAAGTGGCCATTGCAAATGTACTTTGTTGGTGTTACATTCATGACTTGTTCAATATGTGTTCTTATAGAAGCGTATTATTAGTACTGTTGTTATGTGCTCCACTTCTATTGGTGTGTTATATAGAAGCCAACATAATACTTGTATATGATGTTACTATTCTTGACTAAGCAATTTGCGATTGATCATTGAATGATACCAATTTTTACTGCATTTCTGAGTTACGTTTCACAATGGGAAATCTCCTCTGTTGCAAGGCAAGCGTGCTACGAATCTTTTTTCAAAAAAGAGACCCTTATGACTGTATTTATTTTTGGTGTTACATTCACGACTTCCTCAGCATGTGTTCTTTTAGAAGCGTATTATTAGTACTGTTGTTATGTGCTCCACTTCTATTGGTGTGTTATATAGAAACCAACATAATACTTGTATATGATGTTACTATTCTTGACTAAGCAATTTGCGATTGATCATTAAATGATACCAACTTTTACTGCATTTCTGACGCTTTAACTCCACACACACACACGGGTGCACACCTGTCTATTCACCTTCAAGTCGGTAGTTCCATCGATTACAGCAATAATAGTAGCGAAAACGCAGAAAATGAAGGAGACGCAGTTCTCTTCTCCTTTTCGACGCCAATCCACGTTTCTGCTTTAACAGCTATATCGATCTTATAGATACACGTATTGATATAAACGCGGACACTCGCACACATTCCGTTTGTTAATGCAGAAGAGAGATCAACAACATGAATAATAATAATAAAAAAACAGCGACAATGCCACAAAATGTGTTATCCTAGGTGAGGATCTCTCCTTGACTCTCTTTTCATCCCCCTTTTCCTCTTCCTTTTGCATTTGTTGTTTTCGCTCCCTCTTTCTCTGTTTTTGTTTCTCTATTTTTGAAGGTAACACTTCAAGATGACAACGAGTGAGCTCCTTCGTTTTACATACACCTTCTGGAAGAAGCAGTGGGCCATGATTGGGTGTACCGTTTTTTTGCTCACACTCACGTGTGTGATCAACGCCCTCATCCCGATGGCGGCCAAGGAGTTGGCCAGCTTTGACAAGCCGTCGGACGGGGCGAGCGAGGCGGACCCAGCAGGCGACGCCGCAGACGCCAAGTCGGCCACGGATGTGATGGGGCAGCTGAGCGTGCGGCTCTTCGCGCCCGTCCTCGACGCGCTGTCTTTTTTGTGGTACGGCGCGCCGCTGTCGGCCGTCACGGTGCAGCTCGCCTGCCGCGCGCTGCTGACGAGTGCTCTCGTCGTCGCCTACCACTTCGTGTCGCTGCTGGCGCACCTGGGCGCGTACCGGGCCGGCACGGCGACCCGCACGGCGCTGATGGCGGCGAGCGTGCGGCAGGTGCTCGCGACGCCGAACCCGGAGCGCGTGGCGGTGGTGAGCAGCGTCGCGCTCACGACGCTGGTCGTGACCAGCGGGCGGGAGTGCGGGGACGTGCTCGCCGCGCTGCTGACCGACGTGCTCGCGGGGGTCCTCTCGGCAGTGTACCTGCTCGTCATCATGCTGTACATCTCCGCGCCGCTCACGCTCAGCACCGGTCTCATGGTGCTGCTCGTGCAGCTCCTTTACCTCTACGCGGGGCGGCGGCAGGGCACGAAGGGGTCGCGCGTGGCGGACGAGGAGTCCTCGGCGACGGCCTACATCGCCAACGCGATGCACCGCAGCGAGACGGTGTTTGCCTTCACGTGTCAAAACTTTATTCTCTGTCGGCTGCAGGAGAAGCTGGAGCACCTGACGCTCCTGACAAGCCAAATCAACTTCACTATTCACGGCTTCGCGGCGCTGTCCGCGGGCTCCACCAATCTCATCCTCATTGTTGTGGTCTCGGTCGCCAACTACCTGCACCGCCACGGCAGGCTGCCGCTGATGGACATGGCGCTGTTCGTCATCTACCTGCAGGCCCTCTTCAGCTCCCTCTTCCGGCTGTCGCACGAGGCGAGCCGGATGCGCGTGGCGCTGGGCCGCCTGCAGACCCTCAAGGACACGCTCGAGTGGTACGCGGCGCCGCCCCCGCCGCGCGCGGCCGACGCCGCGGCGGTGCCGCTGCGGCGCCTGGAGGACGCGGCGGCGCAGCAGCAGACGGCGGTGGGCCTCAGCGGCGTCACCTTCTACTACCCGGAGGTGCCGGCTTGCCTGCACCAGCTCATGGCGCAGCCCAGGAGCGCGGAGAAGGAGCACCAGGGCGACGACGGGCCGCCGCTGGACCCGCCGGAGGTGGCGGCGGGGGCGCGGCCGCCGCGCGCGCTGTACCGAAAGGGCATCACGGACGTCACCTTCGACGCGCCGGCGCGGTCCATCACGGTGCTGTACGGGCCGAGCGGGTGCGGCAAGAGCACGTGCCTGCGGCTGCTCTGTGGGCTCGCGCACGCGGCCGCGGGCACCGTCACCACGCATGTCCACACCCTGCTGCTCGAGCAGCAGCATGCCATCTTTATGGGCAGCGTGGCGGAGAACATCCTGCTGGCCGCCACGGGGGCGGAGGGGGCGGAGAGGGACCGGCAGCGCGTGGACACGGCCGTCGTGCGCAGCGGCGCCGCCTCCTTCCTGTCGGACCCCTTCGCCACGCACATCCACAACGTCGCGCAGCCGCCCTTCAGTGGCGGGCAGCTGCAGCGCCTCTGCCTCGCGCGGGTGTTTGCGAGCCGTGAGCGGGAGTGCACGCTGGTGCTCCTGGACGAGCCCACCACCGGGCTCGACGACGCGGCAACGCGGCTCCTGCTTGCCACGATACGAGAGCTGCGGGATGTGTACCACAAGACGGTCATCATCTCTTCTCACGATGAACGGGTGCGCGAAATGGCGGATAAAGTGGTGGATCTTGGGAGACCCTAGGAAACACAACACAGTAAGACAATATACAATTCTTCATTACGGATGCGTTTTTTTTTTTTACTGTAGCTTTCCTTTTCGCTCTTCGGATGCATGTGCCTTGCCTTTTATGCACTGGATTGCTGCGGTCTTTCCTCAACATCTTTTTCTTCTCCTAATACGGATTAATAGTAACAATAATACAATAGAATAAGCGAACCGAACAACATCAAAAGGATTACTATTAAAAAAATAAACTAAACAGAGAAACATGCGGTTGAGCGCTGGCAAAATCTACTTCTGGGGTGCCTTCACCATCATCACGCTCACGGTTTGGAATCGCCACTCGACGAATGGCCTGCGTCACGTCGTGGAGAGCATCAAGGAGCAGCGGATGCAGGAGGCAGAGAATCTGCGTCGCTACAGCGGTCAGACACGGCAGCTGACCCCGGAGGAGGTGATCAAGCAGAAGATGGCGGGGCAGCCCATTCCGCAACACTACAATCCCTATTACAAGCAGCAGGAGATAGAGAATGCCCAGATGGAGGGGAAGTCATCGTAAGACGCGTCTGTTTGTTTTCTGTCTATATATATATATATATTTGCTTGATTGCCACGCATGAGAGACAGGACTGTCATGGACTCTGCTTCTTCGTTCCTTATCTTGTTGTTACCATCGTCGTCAGTGAAATACTCTTATCGTAACTAGCTGTTTAGTCACATATCATACTTCTAAATGCAGTCGTAATATATCGAAGCATACCTGTAATAAATAAAGAGCATCAACCAATGCGAAAAAACGGAAGGAAATATGGAAGATGAAACCTCTTGGGATTTCCTATGAATGGTGTATGGTCTTCTGTAATCGACTCTTTTAATGTTCTTTTTTTTTCCTTTCTTCTTTTTCCTCATCCCCTCCCCGTTCTCTGGCTCCTTAACCTTAGCTTACTCAATAGGAAGAACATCTTTCTGTGAGGACGGGCCCTAACCATGGCGTCCTCCCAGGAGACCCCGACGAAGCACCTCGGCCGCAGCGCGAAGCAGGCCAGCTTCTATGTCGACGACGCGCCCCACCGCCCGCTCGGCGACGGCTCGCTCTCGCTCGCCAGCACGCTCGTGGGCAAACCGATTAGCATCATCGCCGTGGACGACGGGGCGACCGGCGACCGCCCGCCGGAGCAGACGCAGACCTTCGGCGGCGACTGGGCGAGCCACCACACCGGTGTCACGTGGCCGACCTTCGCCAGCGAGGCGAGGAGCGACGCGGACGCGGGCAGCTCCATGACGCTCGGCAGCCCGACGGGACGGCCCTCGTCGCGCTCCGAGCTGTCCGGGCTTCCCCACGCGGCGGCGTCGCCGAGCCGGAAGGGCAAGGAGGAGCCGGCCATCGTGCGCCTGTCCTCCGCGGGCAGCCAGGGCCCCAGGAGGCGGCCCGGCGCATCGCCTGGGTTGAATGCCAGGCGGCATAAATCGCCCCAGGCGGATGTCACGGTCTTCAATAATCTGTTTACGAACTCGTCGCGGCGTCCGTCTTCGTCAAAGGCAAACTTGGGCGACTCGTTTACGTCGAACAGCGGGCTGCGGTCCTACAACAACCAACACTATGCGCTGCACAACCTCACCAGCAGCGCCGCGTTGGCGCTCCGCAGCAAGCAGGAGCAGCGCTCGGGTCAGCTGCAGAAGGCGGGCACCGAGGTGTTCGACACCTACGAGCGGCAGCGGAAAATCTTCCAGGGTGCCTCGCAGATGTCGACGGAAATGAAGGGGAGGGTGAACGAGATCACGGAGCACCAGAAGCTGTACGGCGACGTCAACAACATGGATCCCGCGCAGCTCGCCTTGGAGATCGAGGTGCAGCTGCGGGAGCATGCCGGGCTCAACGCGGACGGCGAGAAGGATGGACACGGGAATGACAGCAGTGGCGCGGATGAGGTCGGTGTCAACGAAACAGAGGAGGACATTCTCCTCGCCCAGATGTACACCAAGTCGAAAAAGATCCACAAGCTGCGCGCGCTGCAGCGGACGCTGATCGGCATGGACGAGGCGGAGGAGGACGCGCGGCGGAAGCTGCGCACGGCGGCGCACCTCAACCGAAGCAAGGGCATGAGCAGCTACGGCACCCACAGCGCGGCGGCCAACATGTTCAACACGACCGCGCGGGAGGTGCGCGAGGTCTTCGAGGGCATGTTCATCGAGAAGAACGTCAGCGACCTCCCCCCGGAGCCCCCGAAGGTGTTCACGACCTCGGCGCTCGGCTCCACCATCGAATACATGACGGAGAGCCTCTCCACCATCATCGACGCGACCGACGTGATCTGCGTCATCGCCACCCTCAAGGGGAAGGACGAGTCCGCGGTGATCGCCCCGGCGGTGCAGGCGTTGCGGACGCACATCCCGTACGTGCGTCAGTGTCACACGGTCACCCTCAGCCACCTGACCCACTTCGAGGCGGGCGAGCGCGCGGTGGTGGAGGGCGGCAGCGCGGAGGTCAACGCGCTGCGCGAGCAGTTCCTCAAACGCAAGGAGGACCTCACCGCGGAGGAGCAGAAGGAGCAGATGACGCTCGAGGTCCTCAACGGCCTCAAGACGCGGCTGTCCAACCAGCAGAAGCGCGTCGACTTGTACCAGCAGATGATGACGCTCTACGACGCCCACGCGGCGGTGTACCAGCGGAGCCCGCGCCATGCGCGGGCAGACAGCGCGGGGTCCGCCAACGCGCCCCACTATTTCTACGTGAACCCCCGCCGCCGTAGTGTGACACGCCGATCGTCTAGCGTGGCGCCGTCGACGCTGTTGCCACAGCGGGTCGGGGGCAGCGATATCATGTCCCCGAATAAGGAGGCAGATCCGGCGAGCCTCGGCGCGGGTGGCGAGGGCAGCGGGTCGCGGCGCCGCATCTTCTCCCGCCGCCACAGTCCCGATAATGGGCGCCTTGGCAGCGAGCCGGGGCTCTGGCGCGGGAGCCTCAAGGACTTCAGATTCCGCAGGAGCGTCGATAAGGGCACGGACCACGTCAACAGTCAGAGTACCGACAAGCGCATGAGCAACCTCACGGACAAGAGCGCTGACACGGTTGTGCCGTCCACCTACCTCGCCCAGTTCCTGAACCCCACTGCTCCACTTGATGCGAATCAGCTCGCGATGGCGATGGAGGATCGCATTGCCGCCACATGGGGGAATCCGTATCTGAAGGGCCAGCGGGCGCACAACGGCGCGATCGATGGCAGTTCCGGCGGGGCGAACGGTTCGACGAGTAACGCTGCGGGGGCGGATGCGGCGCGCGCGACCGCGGATTTGACCGCGCAGGGGGCGGCGAGCAAGGACGAGCGGTGGCGCACGAGAAGCCGCTTGTGTTCCTCCGACGGCCGCGGCAGCGTGTCTGCACTGTACGATGTAAGCCGGCGCGACAGCCGGTGCTCCTCCAACGCGACCAAGTCCCACATGCCATCGGAGGAGGAGGTGTTCGTACAAGAGCGCACGATCGCGCTTCTACAGGCGCTTCAGAGCCAGCTGAGCACCGTCAGCGTGAATGCAGAGGCCTCGGTCATGGAGTACCTGGAAAGCAAGCTCGCGCAGGCGCAAGAGCAAGCGTATATCGCACCGCCGCCTGCGTCGTCCGCAGAGGACGAACAGACGGCACGCAAGCACACAAAGACAAGTGTGCAGCGCCTGCTTCGCTTCTTGCTGAAGACCAAGAAGTTTTCCTCTGCGTGAGAATGGAATGCCACATCTCTCGCACCCTTTCCTTGATCCGTAGATTTGGTTAAGGATCCTATTTCTTCTGTACTCTTTTTTACTGCCTTTCACACTATAATCAAGAAGAGCAATCGCTTGTCTTCAAGATGGTTTGTGTCCTATATGATGTATACTATTCTTTTTTCCAATATACATATACATTGGCTGTACACTCTCATTATACACGTATCTTTTTTTCCCCTCAAGGAGAAAACAAACAAACAGAAACAAAGATCAAAGACACAAAGCGAAAAGTGTTTGTCTACTGTTCTCCCTCTTTTCTTTTGATTTCTATGTTCTCCGTTTAGTATTCTGTGTTTGTGCATGCCTCTTTGATTCTCTGCTTTGTGTTAACACATTTTCATTCTCCTCATTTCACTCTTCTTTCAGTCACTCTTATATTGTTTTATTTCCTTTCTTTTTTTTTTTTACAAGAAACAGCAACATGCGGCTCTCAAGTCCTGTCGTCTTGTGTGCCCTTCTCGTGCTTAGCGTCTTCCTCGCGGGAGCGCCCGCCGTGCGCGCGGACAGCGGGCTGGCTGTGCAGGTGCTGCCGTCCGAGGAGCAGTGCTTCTACGCCCGCACGAGCAACCCAGGCGAGTCTGTGTTTCTGCGCTTCATGGTTGTCGCTGGCGGCGCGCAGGACATCGACGTCAGCATCCGCGGCCCCGACGAGAATCTCGTCTGGGAGTCCACTGCGGAGTCGGAGAACCGTGTCTTTTTCAAGCCGCATAATCAGGGCATCTTCACCTTCTGCTTTTCCAACAGGATTAGCACCTTCACACCCAAGGTGGTCTCCTTCATGATCGCCATCGGTGCCGCGGAGGGCAAGGTCTCCGGCAAGGCGGCGGATGGGAGTGCGGGGAACGGTTTGCTGAAGCGGGATAAGCTAACCCGGCTGATCGTGCGCATCGGCCAGGGCGTGGATGAGGTGGAGGAGCTGCAGGACTACCTCGCCATTCGCGAGAAACGCCACCGCTCGACGGTGGAGGTGGCCAACACGCGCGTGGTGGTGTTTGCCTTTTTGGAGGTGGTCATCGTCGTCGGGATGTGCGCCGCGAACATTGTTTTCATCCGCCGTATGTTCAAGATGAAGCGTATGGTATAATGTCGGAGAAAAAAAAAGTAAGATGAGGCATGCACAAATGAGAGGCGTGCTCACTTCGCGTTATAGAGTCATTTCCTCGCCTCCCTTTTTTTCTTACTTGCTTGTTGTGCTCACTTTAGTTAGTATGAAAACATGTGCTACCTTTTTTCTTTTCTTCTCTCTTCTGTCCAGGAAGCGTTGGGCTTCTTTTTGTAAGACCTTAAAACATCAGCAATGAAGCCAAATACACATTATAACTGCATTAATGATTTGCTGTGGATGCAGTCAGATCTCATTGATTGATGTTTGCCGTTCACCCTTTTAACGAAAAGGAAACACTGCACTCTCCGTTCTCTCCTCTCTTTTCTTTTCTTTTTCACTCTTGCACTACTTAGCACATAGGAAGAACAAGAAACCTTTTCGCCTGCCTTTTCTTTTTATTTTTGTTAGTGTTGCTACTTTGTTTTCCTTCTTCGTCTCTTCTTCCGCTCTACCATCGCTATGCCTCGTCGCCCACTCCTTGGCAACTGGCAGGAGGAGGAGGCGTACGAGCGCGATCGCAAGCGGCTCATCCAGGGCCACGACGGCACGAGCGTCGATGCCCGCGCGGCGGTGGCGACGATGGCCCGTAAGGTGCGGCACCACACGACGCCCTGCGCCCTCGCGCCGGTGCCCGCAGACGGCTGCGTGCGCTTCTACACGCCGGTGATGCTGCAGAACGGCAGCACGCTGGGCTTCCTGAGCGTGGACCTCGACGATCGCGTCAAGGCGGCGACGGGGTGGCAGGTGGCGAGCGGGACGGCGCCGGCCGAGGAGGCGCAGCTGCGCAACACGGTGGTCCTCGCGCCGGGCCCCGTGCCGCCGACGGACGCCTTTCCGATCCCCAAGGGCGAGGAGGACATGCTACACTACGGGCAGCCCTTCTACATCATGTCCGTCCCCGCGCTGTGCGAGGACCCGCTCTCGCTCATGTCGGAGTCCAAGTCGCCGTCGAGCTGCTCCAAGGTGACCGGCAAGTACCAGAACGTGTACTTCTCGCCCGACGGGGCCAGCCCCGGCGCGGTGTGGTGCGTGGACTTCCTCAACCCGGGGTACCGCGAGGACATGCGGGACCAGCCGGTCAAGGCGGATGACCTTCTCGTCGTGCGCCACGTGATGACCAACATGCCTCTAGTTAGCGTCAAGGAGACCTTCGTGAACGACTTCGGTCCGCAGTATGAGGTCGGCGCCGGGCGGATTGCCCCCGCGGCGACGCGCAAGAAGGGCTTTCCGATGGCGGACGAGAATGTGTGGGTTTTTATTCACGATGGGCAGGGGTGCGAGGACAACGGGGCGCCGTCGCCCGCGCAGTAGGGTGGAGACACGTACGTACACACTGGTGTATAAATATGCGTGAATCCTTTTAGAGTGTATTTTCAAAAAAAAATGAAAAGCAGGTTATGTAAACAAAACAAACAAATCCAATCGTACATGTGTTATGCTTTTGCGGTTGTATGCATTCATTTATGTAAAAAAAAAAGAAGTACTTAAAAAAAAAAAAACGGTGTTGCAACTGCACATTTTTTTTTTGTTGCTGTGCACTGAGACCATTGCCGCATACATATTTTTGTGTTCGCGTTGCGTTTCGGTTTATTGTCTCTTCTTGCCTTCCCTTTCTCTTTCTTTCTGATAGTTTTTATAATGAAGCCTTTTGTAACTCTTCTCATCGCTGCGCTCTGCGTGGTTGCCGGCACCGCTGCGATTGACTTGCCGCAGCAACACCCGTCCGGATACGCGCACATGGACTGCTCCAGTTGCCTCGCCGTGGCCCACGTGCTGTCCGATAAGATGAACAAGTCCCTCCTGGCCTCGTCGAGCTCCTTCCTCAGCTCGCACCGCCTCGACACCGCGAACCAGCTGAAGCGTGTGCAGTACGCGGATAGCGAGCTGCGCGCCGCCGAGGTGCTCGAGGACGCGTGCAACAAGGAGGTCTACGAGTGGTACCACCTGCGCGTGAACCCGCTGACGAAGGTGCGGGGGTACCACTTCTTCTACTACAGCCACATACAGGCCGTGACGCGGCCCATCCTCCTCGAGGGCGTCGCGTTCCCCGCGAACAGCACCTACGAGGACGACCGCCCCTCCAAGATGGCCGCCGTCGCCCAGCTCTACTCGACGTCGGAGAAGAAGAAGCTGGGGCCGCTGCACAAGAACGCGCCGGCCTCGCTGTGCGTGCAGATCATGGCCGAGGCGGAGGAGGAGATCGAGGACATGGTGCGCCACGCGCAGTACCAGTGGGAGGTGGAGCGCCACCTCTGCGGCCTCGACATCGGCCCTTGGTGGCCCGAGGAGGGGGAACAGGAGGAGGACGAGTACAACGTGCGGCGCCCGCGGTGGGAGGGGCTCGAGGAGCCGGTGCTGCAGGTCTGCGCCGCGTCCCACCCCATCGCGGAGGATGCCCGCAAGGACCAGGTGCTGTGGCAGCGGTGGACGGATATCCGCGAGCGCAAGAAGCAGGAGGCAGCGGTGCGACACTCGCGGCGCTTTTTGGACGCCGAAGACGAGGAACTGTAAAGAAAACAAAAAATGAGAACACAATTGTAGTAGAGCAAAAACAAGTGAAGGTGAGGACAGATTTTTTTTCTGTTGTTATTTTCTTTGTGTGATTTCATTTTTTTTACTTTGTGCTCTTCTTTACAAGACCTCCCTTATATATTAACAAGTTTCATGTGCAAAAGCATATGGTGAACTACAACATCAATGTTTACTATACATATATATATATATTACAAGCACATAGGTATGCTCTAGAATCACGTTGGTGCGCTACAGGCTGTTCCGCATTTTTTATTTTTCTTCTTGTTTCTCGTAGTGTTTCTGTGATTATAGCTCGAAAGCTCACTATTCTTCCTCGCTGCGCTTTCTCTCTTTTTTTCTTTCTTATTCTTTTCGTGTGTGTGTCTTTTATTTCGCGTGGATTAGAGTTGACCTTGCCTTTTATTTGTCCTTCCGTACCACCACCACCACAACCGCCACCGCGATGTCTGGACCGCCACCGGGTGCCAACATGCCGAAGAAGCGCGACCCCCGCCTGCGCGGTGTGCAGGCCCCGCCGGAGAAGCAGTTCTTCGACTCGGCCGACTACGAGGTGCGCAAGCAGCAGACCCACCCGCAAGAGCACACCGGCCACGCGCCGCATCCGCAGCAGTCCGTCCCCGCCGCCCCGTCGCGTCAGATGCCACCACCGCCGTCCTGAGCGAGATACAGAGCAAATAAGCTTAAGCAACAAGAAAAAAGAAAAAGAAAGAACGGAAATAAACAAAAAAAGCAGAAAGAAACCTCAAAGGCAGAGAGGCGGGTTTTCTATAGAAAAGGAAATGTCTTTTTGAGAGAATACATATATAAAGCAGACGACAGATCATATTTCAAGATGGGATCTTCCGTCTCTCTACAGACCTTACAATTTTTTTTTTTTAGTGACGTAGATGGTTTTCATTTTCAATATGAATATGTAGGACTCACTGTAGGTCTTCGTTTTTTTTGTCTTTTTTCTCATCTATTTTCTTTTCATTTGCACACGTTTCTTCGTTTTATTGCTTTTTTTTCCTCCTCCTTTGTGAGTCGTCCTTTGTACGGTTGATTCTTTTTCTTTTTATATTTGTGTTGTCGTACACGAATGTATGCGCTGCTGCGCTAAACTAGAAAAGAAGTTTGTTTACCGTATTAGCAGAAATTGACCTTTTTAGTATGATGCAACAACGCTACGAGTACATAAAATGAGCGATAACTACAAAATGGAAGAGTCAATATGTAGAGAATCAGATTGCTTTGGGTTTTCTTTATTTGTACCGTTTTTTTTTTTTTTGTTGTTGTTTACTTTTCTTGCAACGGTGAAAACTGGTATTCATCTTTTTTGCTGTTCAGTCATTCTATTTCTGACTGACGTGAATACTCTCTATTAAAGGGCAGACCGTATAGAATCCGAGAGCTGATCCCACAGTATTGATTGCTTCTCTTCTTTACTCCTCCATCTTTTTGTTTTATCTTCTGCATCACTGTTTAGGTATCCTATCCACATTTTGGGGTTTTTTATACACTTTTTCTTTTGCTGTTTTGCATGTCCAAAAGTAATCCCTTTGTGGTGCCCTCTACCCTCGACGAGGCGAGTCGGACGCAGGAACAGCGGCAGCAGGCCGCGGCGGCGGCCAACCTCTTCTCCTCTAGGGTGCTCAAAGAGGAAATCCGCCACGACGACGCGGAGATGATAGACGATGTGGCCGCGCTGCGCTGCCGGAAGGGCTTCACCAACACGGGCGTGACCTCCGTCGTGGAGACGGCCGTGCTCGATATCAACGACAACATGACGACGGAGCAGTTCATTCTGAAGAAGCGCGAGGTCGGGCTGATTCGCATGTCCCTCGAGGCGAAGAAGAAGGAGATTCGAAAACTAGAGGAGGAGGCTGATCGGGCGGAAAAGAAGCTGCACCAGCAGCAAAGCCAACTAGAGAGCACCCGAGAGAAGTTCAACAACTTCTTGAAGCAGAGCAACCTTGAGCAGGACGTCGCGGTGCGCCGGGCGGACGAGGAGACGCGCGCCAAGACGGAGAAGACGGTGGAGATCAAAAAGCTATCGGCACAGATTGCGCGCGTAGAGCTGGACATGAAAAAGACCGAGGGACACATTGAGAACTGCCTTTCCTACAAGCGGTTCCTGGGCGACCTCACCAAGCCCAAGTGGTTCCAGGACGTGCTGACTAGTCTCCGCATCGACGACGAGGCGATGAAGATCCTGCTAGAGGCGGAGGCACGCTTCCTGGAGCAGGTGCAGGAGCTGCAGCACGCGCACGAGATGCGCGTGCAGGCGGAGGAGGCGGAGCAGGAGGCGAAGCTGTTCCTCGCCCCGGGCGGCCGCAAGACCACCTACAAGCGTGCCTCCGAGGCGGTGGTGAAGAAGGAGCGCCAGGTGACGTCCGCGGACCAGAAGCCGGTGGAGCAGCAGATCGAGGAGCTGCACGCCGCCATGGAGCACGAGGTGCAGGCGCGCGTGACGGAGATGGAGCAGCGCGTCATCGCGGAGGTGGCGGCCATGCCCCCGGAGCAGGTGCGGCAGGCGGTGGACACGCAGTACGACGAGTCGCGCGTCCCGCCCTACTTCGACTCCGTGGATGATCTGCTAGAGGTCTTCATTAGTGTGGAGGAGGGCAACCTGTTCCTCATCCAGAACTGCCAGGAGCTGGAGGAGGAGCTGGAGGAGGTCGCGATGCAGTTCATGCAGGAGAAACAGGAGATGCACACCATGACGCAGCAGCGCCAGGCGCAGATGGAGGTCCTCGCGGAGAAGATACGCGTGGCGGAGGAGAAGCTGCACCAGTTGGTCGACCGCGACCAGGCGCTCGACACCGGCAAGCGCGAGGTGGCCAAGTCCACCGCGCCAGGGGCCCCCGCGCAGGGCGCCATGTCGACCAAGCGCAAGGCGGAGGAGGCCGCCGCGGTGGAGCTGCCGCCGGAGCTGTTCAAGAACGAGATGGAGAAGAAGATTGGCAACATCTTCCGCACCCTCACGACGGGTGACACGGCCATCAAGAACACCTTGGCGGCGCTGACAGCGGCCAAGGAGACGCAGGATGGCGTAGACGCCGTTGCGCAGGGTGGCCTCGGCGCGCTGACGCGGGCGTCGAAGCCGGAGGTGCACGTGGACTCCAAGAAGAAGCTCAACTCCTCGACGAAGAGCGCCACGATGAGTGGTACCGCTGCGAAGGGCGGGGCGGCGGGCAAGGCGAAGAGCCTCAAGGGTGCCAAGGGCGGCAAGGACAGCGGCCTGTCGGGCGCGAAGGGCACCACGAACACCACGAACGACGCTAGTCACAACATCGGCTCCGTCGAAATGCTGACCCTCATTGAGAACAAGTTGGAGGAGTACCACCGTTACATTGTGGACCCCGACAACACCATCAGTGAGCAGCTGATCCTGCAGATTATGAAAAATAGCGACAAGGAGCGGCGGCGCGAGGCGCGGCACGAGCACATGATCGTGCAGGCCGCGGAGCAGGAGGACCGGATGCGCCGTGCGCTGGAGCGGTCCAGCGCGCCGGTGAAGAAGCTGACGGGCAAGCCGGTGCTGCCGCGCTCGCACATCGTCAGCGAGGAGACGGAGGAGGAGAAGAAGGCAAGGGAGGCGGCGAAGAACGCGAATGACGACGGTGACGAGTTCTTTCGGTAAAACAGCAGCGATTGGTAGCTTGACGGATGGGAAATATCCACTCTTGCCCTTCCTCCCTTCGCATCTTCTCCTTTTCTTTGTACTGTTCAGTGCATGTAATAGACTATGCTTCCTCTTGTTTTCGTTTCTGTCAATTCCCTCCTTGGTGTTTGCTCATATATTGGCTTCTGTCGCGCCGTTCTCTTCTTTGTATGTATAAATGTATACAAGCCTATCTGTACATGATTGTTTGATTATTATTTTGTCTTATTATTTAATGGATGTAATTTACGTTTCTGTTTTAGAAAAGTACGCGTATCACCCCTCAAACGGAGTGTTCCCTTAAGAACAGAAGAACAAATGTTGATGAGATAGAATACACAAAATAATACGACTGCTTTCTAATATGTATTGTTTTCTTTTCTCTTTCCCTTTTTTTTTCTTCGTTGATACTTGTAGTTTTCGTTCCCCCCCCCTTGTTTTGCTATTGCCTCCCCATGGCAAAGAAACACCGTGTCAAGCGTCAAACGTACGTGGAGCACCTGCGAAAGCTGGAGAAGGAGCGTGATGCCTATCTAGAGAAGCGAAACCACAAGCGCAGACGTGAGGTGGAGGACGAGGAGGAAGCGCAGGGACGCCAAGAAGCGATGGCCTCTTCGGTCGGAGCGAAAAAGATGCGCACGGACCCAGCGGAAGAGAACCAGCCTCTCACCGAGGACAGTACGCAGGATCAGGCCAAGCAGCAGCTCGCTGCGGTGAAGCCCAAAACGAATGACGTGGTTGGCCTTCACGCGCCGATCAAAGAGGGCGGATTCTTTGGGCGTATCCCGGCCCCTGCGACAGCCGCCGACGGGAGCGCCTTGTCGGGGCCTCCGCGCTTTAGTACTGTCTCCAGCTCGAAGAAAAAGAAGGAGTCAGGAAGGAAGAAGCTGTACTGAACAGACGGGCGAGCTGCGTTCCCCTTCCTTTGTTTGATCTGTTCTAACCATTCCATGTGGATTTTAACCGAGTAATGCACTATAAATACTAAATATCACTGTTCCTTTTATTATCAAAGTACCAATAGATACCAACGGCGCTGTACATCTTCGTATGCAGACACTTTCCGAACCAATTACATGGGTCTGTGTGACTACCCACCATTCTGTCGTGTAAGTTCTTTTTCTCTCGTCTTCCTTTCTTCACATGGTCCCGTCTTTTTCTCTATGCGCAGGAGTGCGATAGGATCTTTAGGAGTACGTGTGTGTCTCTCTCTTTCTTTCTCTCTTTTAGCACCCATTCGTTTCCGCTGCAAACCATGGGGCGTGGCGATGCACGTTCGGCCGGCGACGGCCGCGGGCGCGGCGGTCGCGGCGCGGGTGGCCGCGGGCACGACCCGCGCAGGGAGCCACCGGCGCACCCCACGAGCGTGCCGCTGGCCATGTGGGACCTGGAGCAGTGCGACCCCAAGGCGTGCTCGGGCCGCAAGTTATACCGCCAGAATGCCCTGCGCATCTTGAAGCTGCAGGAGCCCTTCGGCGGCGTCGTGCTGACGCCCAACGCGACGGAGATCCTCAGCCCGGCGGACGCCGACCTTGTGCGGCAGTACGGCGCGGCGGTCGTGGACTGCTCCTGGAAGGAGCTGGAGGCCGTGCCGTGGAGCAAGATGAAGATGGGGGCGCCGCGCCTCCTGCCCTTCCTCGTCGCGGGGAATCCGGTGAACTACGGGCGCGCCTACAAGCTTAACTGCGCCGAGGCGCTCGCCGGCGCGCTGGCCATCGTCGGGCTCGTGGAGGACGCGCGGCAGGTGATGGCCTACTTCAACTGGGGCGAGAGCTTTCTGGACATCAACGCCGCCCTCTTTGAGGGCTACCAGCGGTGCAGCTCCTCCGCGGAGGTCGAGGCCTTTCAGACGGAGTACGTTGCGCAGCAGGCGAAGGAGAGTGAAGACAAGAAACACGTGTCGCTCGAGGATGCGCTGGAGAGCGGGGTGCCGCTGAACGTCAAACGCGGCCGCCTGAAAAACAAGAAGTGGCAACGAGCCGGCAGCGATGAAGAAGAGGAGGAAGAAGAGGTGGAGGAGGAAGAGGAAATGGCTGATGAACAGATGAGTGAGGAGAAGGAGGAGAACTAGCTTACTTCTTCATTCCACTTGGTGTTTTTTTCTTTTTGTTCTTGTTTATGTTTGTTTCATGCGCTTAACTAATGCAGAAGGGATATGGATGGTTGATCCTTCTCTTGTGCAAACTTTTTAAAAAGGAAGATGAGAAAGCAGGAAAAAAAAGAAAAACGATGCATGAGACACAGAGAGTTCTGTGTGTGTTTTACTTTATGGATGAGCGTGTTTCATTGCATTTCTCCATCTTTGTCCCCTTCTCTCTCTCTATTTTTACCCTTTATTCATTTGTGTGTGTCTGTTTGCTGTACTCTTGTTCTTGTTTTTTGCGATCAGGTGCGTTGTTCTTTCTTTTGTGTTGAATCGAGGCGGTGTATACTTCCGCTTTTTTTTCCAGCGGTCGCAGACATTAGAGGAAAAAAAAAGAACTTTTAGGTAGAGATATGAGCCGCCCTCTAGAAGTAAATAGGGCCTATCATTCTCGCTCCGATTCAACGCCGCTCTTAAACCTCTGCGGGTGTCCGGGCGCATTGAGCCAAACACCACTGGCGACACACCTGGCAGAGGGCCACCCCCCAAGCGCGTACGCACCGGCGTCACCCAATCTGGGCGGAGACGACGGCGGCCGCGAGTCTCTTTACCATGTCCCGCACTCCTTTGTCTACCACATCCGCGAGGGTAGCGTGCTCGCTGCAAGCGGCAGGCGAAGGGAGGGCGAGAGCCCGATCGGCCGGCCGGAGGGCGCCGCCAGCAGCACGCCGCCGATGTCGCTGAAGACGCGGAAGCGCGCTTCCCTGCCGATGCGGGTGGAGAACATGTCTCTGGTGTCCCTGAGCACGGAGCAGGACACGGGAGCCCTCTCCCGCGGGGGCGGGGCGGCGCCGCGCTACCACCGTGTCGTGGCGCGCTGCGTCGCCTGCGCGGGGGACCGCGTGCTGGACGTGCATCAGACGGTGTACGTGCACCCCAGCGGCGCGTGCACGCCGTGCCCGCTCACCCGCTGCGACGTGGCGCAGACAATGGAGTCGCCGCTGGCGCGGTCGCAGCCGCCCGGCGCCCTTGCCTCCGTCAGCGACGTCGACCTGATCGCGCCCTCCTTCTGGCAGGAGCTGTCGCTGTCCCACGCGCACACGCCCGTCGCGACGCGCGGGCGCCACCGCGGCCTGCTGGACGACGGGCGGCACCAGCCCTTCCCCCCGAACATGAACTTTTGGCAGCAGACGGACGCGCTCCACGGGCGGCCGGACGGCAGCTCGCCGCCGCAGGCGCGGGCCTGTAGCAGCAGCGGCCGCTGGCCGGTGGGGGGGCCGGCCACGCCGCACCGCGCGCTGCCGCCGAGCTACGTGCGCGAGCGGCTGCACCAGCGGCCGCACTCGCGCACCAACAGCGCGGCGCGGGTGGGCCCCGAGGCGCCGCTGCGCCACTCGCTGTCGCTCACCGGCGCGCACCTCAGCGGGCTCGCGCCGATCAGCGCGTCCTTCACCGGCGAGGGCGGCCGCCGCCCGGCGGGGTCCGCCGGGTCGCCGTCGCTGCTGTTGAGCCAGTCCATCCAGTCGGAGGCGACCATGATCGACCGCGGCCCGGACTGGGCCGGCACGCCCGTCTCCGAGACGCTCAGCGGCTCCACCTTCCTGAGCCGCCGCGACGGGAGCGTGGACGAGGTGGAGCGGCTCAGCTGCAGTGTCAGCAGCCCCAAGCTGCTGCAGAGGGCCTCCGCGCGGGGCGACTGGCCTGTCGTGCGCCAGCGGGCGGCCGCCAGCTACGCGCACCAGTTGACCTTCGCCGACCGGCGGCCCGCGCCGCGGCTGAACCACCGGAGCAGCGGGGAGAGCGTCTCCCTCAACGAGTGCAGCACGGCCTGCACGCAGAGCACGGGAGAGGGGTCGGGAGAGGACGACTTCGATACGACGCAGCGCCCCAGTGAGGAGCTGGAGGGGCAGCGCAAGGCGTCGGACGCGGCGGTGGCGGTGGGCGCGCCTCACCCCCTGTCTCCGCAGGCGGTCTCCTTCCCGACGGACAAGGACAGAGAAAAGGGAAGGAAGGCGCAGGAGGCGCTGCGGCAGTACGCGGACGCGGTGGCATACGCCAAATCCCATAAAGTAGGTCTGACGCTCAAGGAGGTACTCGCCACCGGCCGACTGGTGATTGCGGAGGAGGAGGAGGAAGACGACGAAGAAAACAAGACGGAAGGCGATGAGGCAGAGGCACATCATGACAATGGTGAAACAAGATAACTTTTATTGTATTTTTTATTTTCCCTATGCATATGGAGGGCTCCTGACCAGTGGTCGAGCTCTTTAATTCCCGAAAACAACAACAACAACAACAACAACAACAACAACCCTGATCTCTCTGTTTTTTTTTCCCCTCTTGTTGTTTCTTTGCCTCTTTACAAGGTTGGTGATCTTTTTTATTTTTACGGTGTCTGTATGTTGCACACAATTCCTTCATTTTCCTCTCCTCTCCCCATTCCATAAGAACGCTCGTCGTTGTTAGTATTGCTGTTCTATTTCCAGTGAAATAACAAGTGTAGCACAAGAAGCGAGTACGTTTTAGTTCTCCTTCTTCGCTTCTCTATGCTCTCCGTGTGCACCTATAGAAGAATATAACCGCCTCTACACAGTCAACGGAAGGTCAAAAATGGATAAGGAAAAGAGCCCCCCCTTCATCCTGCGCCTCCTGTGCACCATCTACCTCTTTCTCAGCCTGCTGATGCAGTGGCTCATCACGTGGCTGGTGCAGACGGTGTACATTATCGTAGCCTACCCCTTCACGACGAACGAGCGCCGCCAGGATATTTGCGGACACATCTTCCGCTTTATCTCCTTTGTCGGCATGGATGTGCTGAACCCGTTCTGGGAGGTGCGCGTACTAAACAAGTTCCCCAAGACGGAGAACAAGAAGGTCATTGTCATGATGAACCACCTCAGCGGCGCGGACCCCTTCGTCGCGATCCGCTCTATGCTCCCGCGCGACGGGTCCTGGATCGCGAAGGACGAGCTCTTCCGCGTGCCGCTCGGCGGGTGGTCCATGGCCAACGCCGGCGACCTCGCCGTCAAGTTCAAGAACAAGAAGGAGGGCTTCCAGACGGTGAAGGGCAGCGTGGGCCCGATGATGGAGGAGGCGCGGAAGAAGCTGCGTCGCGGCCGTATGCTGTGCGTGTTCCCGGAGGGCATCCGCAGCAAGAACCCGGAGGGCCCGCTGAACCCGTTCCGCCCCGGCTTCTTCTCGCTGGCCATTGATGAGGGCGCCGTCATCGTGCCGCTCGCCATCAGCGGCACGGAGCGCCTGTGGCCCCGTGGCTCTCCAGTGATGAACGCCGCCACGGCATACTTCTCCTTTGGCGAGCCCATCGACTGCAGCAAGTACAGCAACGCCGAGGAGCTCATGCAGTACACGTGGGACATTATCTCTGGCATCCGTGATAGCCATCCCGATCGTGTCGAGTTTCTGAAGTCCACGAAGAAGGTGGAGTAAATTGGACAAGCGCTGTGTGAAGCTTGTGCTGCTGCGGCTATCGAACGTGTGACACGTGCTGTTGTCTCGAAGAACTAATAAAGGACAATAAACGCACACACACACACACACACACACACACACACACTTACATACACAAAAGAAAAATAATAATAATAGCAAAAGTGAATAAGCACGCAATTCAAAACACGTGCTTGCTAATTAATTAATTCGTAACATATACGTGTAGAGAGAGAGAGACGACAAGTCAAAAAGAAAAAAAAAGAAACGGAGGCTGTTTGGCTTTTGTTACTTTACTTTCTTTAACCATATCCAGGACCCAGGTTCATTCAACGTCTAGCTCCAAACTGCCATTTTTTAATAATAGGCGTGAGGCCGTGCTATGATGCTCTTACCACTTTCCATTTTTTTTTCTCTTTTCTCTCCTGTCTCCATTCCTCTTTTTTACAAGTGTCTGTTTCTTCAAATACTCCGCGTCCTTTCGTTTTGTACCACTTCGCTCTTCACCGGCCCGGATGACTGACTTTTACGAAGTGCTCGGCCTCGCGCGTCTGGCGGAGGATGACGAGATCGCAAAGGCGTACCGGCGCTACGCGATGGCGTACAACCCGAAGTGCCACCTGGAGGACCCGAACCAAAAGGAGCTCATGCAGAAGTTCAAGCTGGTAGGGCAGGCCTACACGGTCCTGTCGCAGCCCAAGGTGCGCGCCATCTACGACCAGTACGGCGAGGAGGGCGTGCGGCATGGCGGCACGGGCAACCAGGGCATCCCCGGCGGCCTGGACCTGGACAGCGTCGACCCGAACCGCGTCTTCGAGACCTTCTTTGGACTGAGCGACCCGTTCCAGCAGATCGGGGCCGTGAGCGGCGTGCGGAACAACCAGCACGACTTCTTTAGTACCGCCGCGGTGCAGCCGACGCAGGTGGGCAAGTTCGCGCCCCTGCTGCTGCAGCTGCCCATCACGCTCGAGGACGTCTTCTACGGCGCCACGCGTAAAGTGACGTGGAGCAAGCAGGTGACTGCGGTCGACGGCGGCATCGTCGGCACGGTGGAGGCCTACGAGGTGCAGGTGCCCAAGGGCGCGGCCACCGGCGACGTCATCACGCTCGCGGGCCGCGGCAACAGCACACCGGTCCTGCACGCCGGCGACGTGCTGGTGCAGCTGGAGCTGCAGCCGCACAAGACCTTCCGCCGCGAGGGGGACGACCTAGTCGTGGCCGTGCCCATCACGCTGACGGAGTCGCTGTGCGGCACGACGGTGACGGTGACAACGATGGAGGGCCGCGCGCTGCCCATCCTCATAGACGAGATTGTGCACCCCAAGTACCGCACCACCCTCAAGGGCGAGGGCCTGCCGTCGCACCACAGCAACGGCGCGCGCGGGGACCTCATCGTAGAGTACATCGTGAACTTCCCAGGCTTCCTTACGCTAGAGCAAAAGTCGGAGCTGCGCCGCATTCTTGATGCTCAATAGAAAGGCAGATAAACACGATGGAGACGAATCTAATGGAAAATGCAGTGTTTCTATGCGCCGATGTAAATATATATATTTATCCTTCCTGTACGAGTCATGTTTGGTGTACGGGTTTGTTTAGCATATATGTAAGTATGTTCTTGTAGCTATTCTCTTCTTTCTTCATGTGCTCGAACTTGTTTCGAGAGAGTGGTATTTTTCTACCTTTGTGAGTACGGGTGCTTCTGCCATGAAACATTGCACGAGTCTCTTATTATCCATGTGATGCTTCTTCCTGTCTTCTCTTTGTCGTGTTTTTTTTTAAATTTCTGTTTATCTGTTTTCATCAATACGAGTATTTTTTTTTTCGTGTGTGCTTTCGTCGTGGTTTCTTACTTATACATCAAGTAACCACTTTCTAGAGTATCTCTTATCGTGTAGCACGATTGGCCAAGTATTTTGCTGCCACACCTATACCCACACGCCTTTCCATCCGCGTCATGTCCAAGGAAGGAAGTGACAACTACGAGCAAGAGTTCGAGGATGACTTTGAGAGCGAGAGCGAGTCCGCGTACTCCTCCGCTTCCTCCAAGACGCCCAAGGACTCGCCCCGCTCGTCCACCAGCAGCTCCAAGTCGTCGACCGCCGCCTCCTCCCCGTCGAAGGATAAGAGCCAGTCGAAGCTCTCCTCGGCCGGCGCCAAGAATGACGCGTCCACCAGCAGCGCCTCGTCAAGCGCGAGCAGCCGGAGCACCAGCAAGGAGCCCTCGCAGAAGCAGCTGCCGGCCTCCGCGGATGCGAAGCGGCAGGAGGATGCCGCGAAGCCTCACGCGGACGACACGGAGCACGAGGACTACACGACGGAGGAGCCGACCGCCGCCTCCAGTGCGGTGGTGCGCCCCGACAGCGTGCACAGCAGCGTCCGCAACAGCGCGCCGGCCGGGAGTCCCCCGGCCGCGCGCAAGGGGCCCGGCGGGAAGCGCGGGGCGAGCCAGAAGCGCAAGGCGGGCGCGAGCGTGAAGGGCGGGTCCACCAAGCAGGGCAGCACCCGGCACGCGGCGACGCGCGTGGCGCCGACGAAGGTGCCGGTCAACCAGGAGCAGCTGGACCACCTACTGGAGGACAACGAGCGCCTGAAGGACGAGATCTACAGCCAGCATGTGCACATGTTCAACACGAGTAGGATGAACGGGACGCTGCAGACCGTCGGCGGCGGCACGGCCGGCACCGTGCGCCGCGCGGACGAGACGAAAAAGGAGGTGGTCGCCCGCAGTGTGCAGGAGGCGCTGCTACAGGTGCGGCTCGCGCAGATGCTGCGCGCGGAGCAGAAGGACCTCCGCGCGCGGCGCAAGGAGCTCGAGACGCTGACGCAGAAGTACCGCAAGGCGAGCAAGTACCGCTACTACGTGGAGAAGGCGAAGCAGGACATCGCCGAGCTGACGGACGAGAACCGCGACCTCCAGCTCGAGGTGCGCTGCAACGAGAAGCTTCTCGTAATGAACGCGTCCGTGATGGACTCCGGGGAGGGCTCGCATCGGCTGAACGAGGAGCTGCGCGCGCAGAACGCGCTGACGCAGCGCAGCCTGGAGCACGCCATCCGCGACACGAGCGACGCGGAGCGCCAGCGCGACGCCACGCGCGAGCGCGTGGAGGCCCTGCGCGAGCGGCTCGACGCGCGCCAGGGGAAGAACACGAGCACCTAGAACCCCTACGCGAAGCTGCAGGAGCTGCGGGAGGAGAACAACAACAAGAAGATGACCGTCACGCGCCTCAAGCAGATGCTGCAGGAGAACCAGACGTACGGCGACCGCGACGCCGGCGGCGCGACCGGGGCCGAGTACAGCTATCTCGAGGAGCGCATCGCGCACATGAAGGTAGAGCTAGAGAAGCTGCGCGACCCGCCCTTCGCGAGCGCCCCGACCCCGAGCCAGG
>AUXH01000072.1:0-47037 GCA_000482145.1 Strigomonas culicis
GGGCTTCTTCACGGGCTCGTCATCGGAGCTGTCGAGTCGGGGACGGGGGCCTTCTTGGGGGCCACCTTGGGGGAAGGCTTCTTCGCCACGGGCTTCTTCACGGGCTCATCGTCGGAGCTGTCCGAGTCGGGGACGGGGGCCTTCTTGGGGGCCACCTTGGGAGACGCCTTCCTGGAGGCTGGCTTCTTGACCGTCTCGTCGTCGGAGCTCTCCTCGTTATTCGTGACGGACTTGGCGGCGGTGAGGGCGGACGTTTGCAGCTTCTTGGCAATGGGGACGATAGACGGGTTGGCCTCCTTGAGCACCTCAGCCACCTCAGCGTACTTGCTCTCCTGCAGGTAGCGGTAGATGTGCGCCTCTAATTCGTTCTTCGGCAGGCGCAGGGACATTTTGTTGTTTTTGTGACTGTGTTTATTCTTGTATTATATATAAACAAAACCAAGTGGGAATTCAAATAATGAGGTGAACGAGAGAAGGTGCGATAAAAGGCACAGGTATGAAATTTTTTTTTAAAGCAATGCACATGCAACTCAAAACAAAGTAAGAGTATTACTTTTTTTTACTGTTATTCTTTCACTACTTATATGTACACATGAGCTGTTTGTGATGAATGGCTCGATTAAACGGTGAAATTGTTATACCTGTAGAGTCACGCAACTCATCGGGGGGTTAGCGTCTACCCCGTTGTACACGCCAGTCGAATCGTTGGTGCTTCAGTTTACTCTGAGAACGGCTGGTGGAGGCCCCGGGTTTGATCGGATGGGGTGTGACGACGCGGTTAAAGATGGACTCCTCACGCCGGCCTACGTAGTAGGGCTTGTTGGTGGTGCCGCAGTGGTCGCATGTTTCGCCTTGGTACACCCTCTGCGTGGTTTTGGTCACCCACACGTCGTTCGATTTCCATTCGGTGTGGCACGACTTGCACTTGAATTTACCAGGACGGCGGACCAACGGCGGCGGTGTAAACATGATGTGGCGAGGCCGCAGCAGCCACAGTGTCGTTGAGCGAAGCATGTAGTACTCTTGTTGGAGCAGCACCCATGCCAAACACTCCACTGTTCAACTAAAAAAAAAAAAAACACTGCTGTTTCCGTTCTCACAGTGTGATCAAAAAAGGAGATGGAGAGGAGAGTACAAATTTCATAGCTGGATGTATGCATGCAAGGCCGGGTCCGACAGTGCAGTCGTTGAGGATACATTTTCTTCTCTTACAGATCACGCGATCTCCATAAATGTGAACGGACATTCCGTAAAGCATCGATTTATAATAATGAGTTGTGATTCTTACTTTCTTTTTTTTAGAGCATTCTATGGTATTGCTTCTATGAGCATTACCCGATTGACGGTTCTATAACATTGTATGATAAAAAGAAACAAATGTATGTAAATGTGTGTATAGAAAAGTGTGCCCACGACGCTAATGCGTTCCCACTTATTGGAGCGCCTCACACACTTTGAAGAGCACTGCTCACGCACTCTCGCAGACGCGTAAAGTTCTGCACCTCTGAGAAGTGCCGCAGCGCCTGCAGCTCTCCGACAATGCTGGGGTCCTTGCCCACGAGCGCGCCGCAGCACGTGTCCGCAACTAGCGAGGAGGCGATCTGGCCACACTTGGAGCAGACGAAGTCCTGGTGGTTGTGGCGCACCAGCGCCATGTTCACCTGGCGCACGAGACGCGCCTCGACGGACGGCGCGGCGATGGGGGCGTGGCACTGCGGGCAGGCAAAGGCCTGGCCGCCGGACCGCTTCTCGCCGAGGTCGATGTGGACCTGGTTGTTGCAGAACCCGCACGTGATGGTCTGCACACGGCTCGACAGGTACGGGTCCGCGACCTGGCGCACGGCCGGCGCGAAGGGGCTGAGGCCGCACAGCCGCATGCAGTTATTCTTCACGCGGCCCATCACGCCCTCCGAGGGGATGAGGTTGAGCAGCCGACAGACGCACTTGCTGTACTCGATGGCGACCGTCGTGGCGGACGGGACCGTGCCGTGCGCGCTGATCTGCGCCGCCTCCTCCGCGGTGAAGAGCTCCTTGCTGTCGAGCACGCGCTGCACCTCGTCCATCAGCTCCGTCTGGATCTGGCGCTCGAGGAGGTGCTGGACGGCGCGGCCGAGGCGCTGCAGCATCTGCTCGTTCTTGCTCGCCAGCGTGACCGCCGGGTCGTGGCACACCTCGTCGTGCACCGCGAGAACGCAGCGCCGCAGTTCCCGCAGCGTCGTCTGCACCCGCCGGCGCAGCACGTCCGCGACGAAGCGCGACTGGCTCGCGTCGAGGGTCAGGTACTGCTCGAGCGTCAGGTCGTGGAGCGAGGGCTCCTCGTCCTCCTTGAAGGCGATGGCGGCCTCCGCGTCGATGTACAGCCCGGCGTAGTTGCGCTGGTCCAACACAATGAGGGGGCACCAGTACCGCACCGGCGCGATGGACAGCAGGATCATCATGGGCTGGTCCTGCAGCGAGCTCGTCAGGAAGCGGCCGAAGCTCACGACGTCGGCGACGGTGTACTTGGGGGTCACGATCGTGATGGCGCTCGCATCCACCTTGATGGTCCGCCCGCCCAGCTTCGCGAGGCGCACGAGCACGGCCGTCAGCGCGCGGTGCGACAGACTACTAAGCATCTCGACGAGCCGCGGCTCGTAGCAGCGGGAGACGGGGTCGCGCAGCCACCGCGTCAGGTTCGTCATGAGCACGTCGGCGAAGCTGTTCACCACGGCCTGCCCGAGCAGATCCGCCACCAGGTCCCGCAGGATGTTGAAGTGCGACGCGACGCCGCGGTCGCACAGGAGGTGGCTGTTCGGGTCGTCGCCCTCCTGGATCATCTGCGAGAAGAGAATCGCGACCGCGTCGAGGCGAGACAGCGAGAGCTCCATGCACCACGAGGTGTAGCCGCCCGCGACCACCACCTCGCGCGGCCGCTCCTCGATCGTGTCGTACGCGATGCTCGGCTCGGCGCTGTTCCACAGCACGTGCCCGCGGCGGTGCAGCGCACGACTGTAGAGCACGTCGAGCACGTGCACGCAGCTGTCCTGCGCGATGTTGCACAGCGGCACGTTGGCGAGGCGGCTCCACGACAGCCGCTCGTCGACCCACAGGCCGCACGCGTAGTAGCGCTGGAGCATGCGCTGCGCGATGCGCCGCGCCCAGCGGAAGGGGTCCGTGAAGAGCTTCTCGTCCTCGAGGGCGCCCAGCGTGCGCAGGTAGGGCAACTGCGCGGGGAGGAGCCGCTGCTGCAGCAGCTGCTGCGTCGGGGCCGCGCTCTGCAGCACCGCCACGAGCGGCGCCTGCCCGCTCTCCATCAGCTCCGTGAGCTTCTGGCTCACCAGGCGCCACGCCGCGCCGTGCTCCGCCGCGACTTCCATCTGCACCTGGAGCGGTGCGTCTTGGGTCTGCAGATGGCGCGCCGCCTCCTCACATAGGGCGGCCGCGTTCACACTGGGGCGGGCCGCGGCCGCCGGCTGGATGAACACGAGCAGCGCCTCGTTCGTCCGCCGGCTGATGAGCGCGACGAGCCCGCGCGTGTCTTGGATGGAGTGGTAGAGAAAGACACAACGGTCCGGCAGGCTGCCCGCGTAGTTGGAGCTCCCCGCCGTCTCGAGCTCGCTCATGTGGAACACATCGCGCAGGTGCGGTGGGCGCCGCTTCGAGTTCGCCACGTGCACCTGCGAGCGGACGTTCAGGCAACACCCCACGCTTTCGATGAACTGCTCCTCGCGCGTGAGGTGCGCTTCGTATATCTGGCGGACGTTCTCGTCGATGGAGAGCTCATTCAGCAGCTGCTCGCCCTCCTGGCCGGGCGGAATCTCCACCTGGAAGAGTCGCTCCGCGCTCTGATGGCGCGGCAGGACGCGGCTGGCCAACTCCACGACCTGTATGGACGGCGGCAGCTCGAGGCTCTTGCTCGCGTTCACAATGACGTGGCGAGGCACCTCGACGCGGTAGACGCACAGGTTCTTCTCGAGCGCGGCGATCACCAGCAGCATGCCGGGATCTTCCACACTCTGCCGCACTTCCAGCACGTGCCAGGTCGACGAGAGGGCGCGCGACTTGAGGTCGATGAAGTGGGAGGAAAGGGCGTTGCCAGCCTGCGGGTTCGCACCGCCCATCACGCCGGATGCCTGGGGCAGCTCCTCGTCGCCGGCGGCCAGCTGCTTGCGGAGCTGCGCGCGATGGATCCACTGTTGGCGCTGCCGCGTCAACCACGACTTGGTGCCCTCATGGGTGAAGAAGGCGGTATCGAGCGCCGTCGTGCTCTTCGGCTGGAAGTAGAGTTTCGTGAGGGATCGGATGCGCGCCTCCTCCTCCAGCAACTGCTGCTCGCGCCGGAGGCGCTCCTGCTCTTCTGCGTTGGTCGACTCCACGCTAGCGACCTCGTTCTCCCAGTCGCTGTCCTCTTCGTGGTCCGGCCTGCTGCCCTTCTTGCCGCGCTTGCTCCCGAGGCCGATGTCCCCACCACCGCCAAAGTCCTCCATATCAGCGACCCCTCCTGGGCCCGGTGCCTGCTGCACGGCCCCGTCAGCGGTGCCCTCCCCCTCTTCGTCCACCACCACGGAAGCCTCTGCCGCCTTGGCCTTCTTACTCGTCAGCATGCCCATCAGAGAGACCTGGCGGAAGCCCGAGGTCTGCTGGCGGATCTTCTTCTCGAGCCACTCGGGGTGCAGCACGCGCGGCACCGGATTCGGCACCTGCTGCAGCGCGGCCGGAATCGTGATGATCTTTTGCACGCAGCCGTTGAAGCGGGCCGTGTAGTAGTCCCAGTCCAGCAGCGCCTTGAAGTCGAGCGCGTCCGCCGGCAGCGCCGTGTCCCCTGTCCACTTGCGCAGGAAGTGCGTGCGCACCGCCGGCTCCGCGCGGAAGATGGTAGTCGGCACCGCGCGCTCCGTCACCGGCCGCCCCGCCGGCAGCCGCGATATGATGAAGTGGCACGCCAGGCCCTTGTCCTTGACCATCTGCGGGCCGAGGAACTCCGCGATGCGCCGCGCGGTGGTGATGGCGAGCGACTTCTGCGTCTCAGGGTACTCCGACAGGCGCCGCGCCATGTTGCTGCTCTCCGTAATCTTCTCCAGAATCTCCTCCGTGTCGTAGCCCTCGCCCTTGCTCTCGAGGAGGTCGAGCGCCGTGTTCGCGACGACCGCCGCGGAGGCGTACGCATCGGCGAGGCTCTCGCCGTCGAGGAAGCGCCGGAACACCTGCGACTGGAAGTCCTTGATGAGCATCAGCTCGCCGCGCCGCTTCAGCTCGAAGCCCTTCAACTCGGCGAGGCTGCCGTCCTTGTTGAACACGGCGTAGCGCTTCTTGATGCTCTTGCCCTCCTCCCGACTGGCGGGGAGCAGCATGGCCAGGTAGGGGCCGTCCACCTCGAAGTAGATGGAGTTTTCGCTGTGCGTCTTGTAAACGCCCGGCGACTCCAGGTCCTGGTACTGGTGGTTCGTGTAGCGGTCGTGCACCATCTTATTGAGCACCACACACGGGTACGAAATGGAGATCTTAGGCTTCTTCGGGTTGTTCGTCGTGAGCGTGAAGTTCTCGGGAAACGTGCAGGGCAGACAGCACCAGATACCATCCGTGTCGAGCTCCAGGGTCACGCCGACCTGCTGCACCAGCGCGCGCGCAATCTGAATGAGGGAGGCGCCGCAGTAGGTCACGATGCCGGCCATCTCCATACTCGACCAGCGGCTGCCCTTGCGCATCACATAGCCGTAGAAGGAGTTCAAGATGCACTTGTGCGCGAGCTGGAGGGACTCCATCTGCACGCACCGACTTTGGCACATCTTAATCTCCTCCATGTCCTTCGCGGCGTCCAGCTTCTTCTTCCAGTTCTTCAGCGCGACCTTGTACTCGTAGCGCCGGTCGCGGAAGAGCCGCACTGTGTCGACGTAGAAGGAGTTCTCGCGCTGACACACCACATTCGAGCGCATCACCTCGCGGCTCTCGTGGATCTTGCCGTAGGCCTTGCGGCTGTACTCGGACAGGCGCTTCTTGAGCATGTTGAACTGCGTGTTCTCGTTCAGCTTGTGGAACGCGTGCAGGCCATTCTCATTATCGTCGTCGGACCCGTCGTCGTCGCTGCCGAACTCCTTCCGCAGTAAGTTCTCGGCCGCCTCGCGCTGCTGCTTCTTGGATTCCTGCCGGTACCCACTGGTGCCGCCACCAAACTTGTTATCGCCCTTCTTCCACGTGTTCTTCCGCTCGAAGCTCGTGCCCTCCAGCACGTTGCCCTTCCGGTTGCCGTACGTCTTCTTCTGCACGGAGGCCAGCTGCGTCTGCTCAATGACGCTGGCCGCGAAGGACTCGTTCTCGAGCTGCGCCTTCACACGCTGGTACTCGTAGCGGCCCGCGGTGAAGAGCTCGCCGCGCCACTTCCACGACATGGGGCGCTTGCACTGGAACTTGTTGTCGGGGGTGTTGAAGCAGCACCCCGCGCAGACATCCGCCGACGGGATCGCGTAGGGCTGCAGGCGGTTGGTGAGGATAATGTTCGGGTACATGGCGCCCACGTCGAGGTGGTAGATGAGCGGCTTCTCCTGCTGCCGCGGATGGTCGCGCAGGCCGGTGAGCTGCTGCACCACCGCCGCCCGGATCTCGTCGTAGTTCGTGACCTCCTCCACCTTCACCTCGTTCTCCACCTCGAGCGTGAAGCGGAGCGCGTTGTCCACATCGTCGATCAGGCCCTGGTACGTCTCCGGGTTCATGTGGAACCACATGGGGACGTCCGCGCGGTAGACGCCGCTTTTCAGTGCCTCCACACGACCGCCAATGTAGGTCTCGCTGTCGATGAGGTGGCCGTCGTGGAACTTCTCGCGCACCATCTCCTTCTTGTTCGGGAAGACGACGTTGTTCGCCTCCGCCTGCACCATGAGCAGGCTTTCACAGAGCCCGCCGGAGCCCTTGCGCAGCACGTCGTCCGGCGACATGGGGATGATGGTGGCGAGCGAAAAGATGAAGGGGTGGACGTACTTCATGTACAGGTACCACGTCGACACGGCGTCGGAGACTGAGTAGGAGGCCATCTTCTGTGGCTCGTTCTGCGCGAGGGGGAGCATGTCCTCCGGGTCCACCTCAATCGGGTTGTAGCCGAGCTTGTACTTGGTTACCGCCTTGAGGCCCTGGCTCCCCTGCGGTAGGTACGAGTCGCGCTTCACCCAGTAGAAGCAGTCCAGGTGCGGGATCTGCTGGTTGAGAAAGGCGCCGTCGGCCATCTGCACAAACCCAATCTCATTGCGCATGTTCATGCCGTGGGAGAGCGCACGCGCGTGGATGAAGGGAAAGTCAAAGTAGTCGCCGTTGTAGGTCACGTACACGTTCGGCCGGTACTTCTTCATTTCGTCGAAAAAGCGGCGGAGGGTGGCGGCCTCGTCCACCTCGTTGAAGGTATCGAAGTGGCCCTCGTACTCGGGCTTGGGGGTGTACTCGAAGGGGGAGATGTCCGCGGTCACAATGTCGCGGTTCACGATGAGGTAGCCGCGCCCATCCAGCATGTAGGAGATCATGTAGATTTGGTCCACCTCCGGCTGCGGGAACTTGAGCGGCGCCTTCGTCGTCTCAATGTCGAACGCCACCACGCGCGGCATCGCCGGCGCGTAGGCACTGTCGTCGCAGCGCGTAATGGTCGTCTCGCCCTCCTTGACCGTGATGTCGTACCAGAGGCCCACGTAAATCTTCTCGTCGATGGCGACGCGCATGTGATACTTGACGTCGTACTCGCGCATGTCCTGCACCCAGTCCGTCCACCGGAGCGAGTTGGCGTCGCCGTCCGTGCCGGCCGCGGCGCCCGCCGGCTTGTGGAAGTAGTCGTCGTCGAAGAGGGAGTGCGTGCGGACGGGATTAAGAATGTTGCACTGCGCGTCGCCCGCAAACGGGTTCTCCACTGAGATGGCGGCGTTGCGCTTCACGATCTTGTCCAGCCGCCCGCGAACCAGCGTCAGGTTCTGCACGTTGTTGAAGACGATCTTGAGGTAGCGCCGCTTCCGGCCGCTGAGATGGTTCACAAGGTCCAGGTCCTCCTTCTCTATATGCACCATCTGGAAGATGAGCGCCGGGCCGAACATGGACATGAGGCCGAGCTCCACCTCGCTCTCGTGCCCCTCCTGCGCCTGCAGGAGAATGTAGGGCGTGTACACGAGGGGGACGAAGAAGGTCTCGCCGGCGTGGTCTTGAAAAAGCAAGACGAGCGCCGCCGTCCCGGACGACGGGCCCTCCTCGGAGCCCTGCTGGTTTCCTCCGCCGGGGCGGCTGCTGCCGCTCCCGTCCGTCTGCAGAGTCGTCGGGTGGTAGTTAAACAGCCACCCGGTGCGGGAGCCGTTGTCCAACTGGGCGGTCATGGCCGTGTTTGTTGACAACAAGTATAATCTATGGTTGTAAGTGTCAAATAAGTGGAAAGGGGGAAACACTATATATATGAATTGATTACTTTTTCATATCATAATATGTGCACGCAGAGGGGAGAGAAAGGCGGAGAGAAAGCAAAAAGAGGTATAGACTCAAACAGGGTGTGCATACGGATATCCTCAAGAGCTGTTTTGCTGTTCGTCGAATAACAGTGTCGATGGCTAAATTGTATATGAACAGTGTACTCCGATAAGGTATGGAAGCACCCAACACATGATTTCAGTAATGTTATGACTTTGAACTTATGTACGTTCGAACGGACAGCACGCCTAGGCGTATAAGTAAATGCTATTCCTATGCTATTCTTTCAGTAAGCGCAAGAAAACACGAATAAAACAAAACAGGATTAGTATACAATGTCGAAGAGAGAGTGAAGGAAGGAGTTTTCTTCTTCTACTAGGGGTCGTAAATGGAAGCCGTTGTTGTTCTCGTTGAAGACAAACTCGACAAGAGGCACACCGAGTGAGTGTGATGCGCGACGTGCATACCACGGCCGCATCATTACGACGCATTAAATGCCGCGCTGGCCTGGCCCGCTGGCGCATGCTATGTACACCTTACCACCCGTCCGCTCCGCCTCCTCCTCCAGAATTTTGGTCTGTCGATGCTTCAGGACGATGAGGGCGACCAGTGTGATAATCTCCTCATCCACCATGAAGAACATGGCCCACAGAGAGAACCAGATGACCCAGTAGCGCAGCAGCATCTCCCGCACGCGCTCCCAGTACTCTAACGGCTTCGCCGGCTTCTCCACGCGGAGATTGTACGCCAAATCGTCCGCCCGCACGCCCTTGTCCAGCCCGGCGCTCTCCAGGAAGGTGGTGAAGCTCTCCTTCTGCGGCGTGACGACCACGGTCTTCCACAGCGGGTCCTTGTCCGTCACCTCCGACTTGGCAAAGTTGCCGTGCTCCTTCACGATGGGGAGGTTGAGCACGCGGTCCACCTCCGCCTCCGTGCCGAGCTCGGACAGCGCGAGGCCCAGCGTGAACCAACGGCGGCCGCCGGTGGGGTGAAAGCGGTAGTGGCCGCTGAGGTGTCGCTCCAGCTGCAGCAGCTGGCTCAGCAGCTCCTCAGACTCCTTCGTCGTGGTGACCTCCTCCAGCAGCGACTCGTGCACCTTCTTCGTGATGAGCGTGTCGCGGCGCACGTCGAAATTGAAGTGGTTCACGACGAAGCGGATGCTCTCGCCGTGCAGCTCGTTTGTGTTGATCGAGCGCGCGTAGAAGCCCGCGGCCATGATGGCCTCATGGAGCTGCAGGCGGTGCGAGGGGTCGACGCAGCTCGGTTTGTACATCACGCCGCGCAGCTCGTCCACGAGGTGCTCGAAGTCCTTCTGCGCCTTGTTCCGCTTCGGCATGCTGTCCACGTTCGTCAGGACCTCGAAGGGGGCCGCCAAGTCGATCCCGCGAAAGATCGCCTGGCGCTCCTGGATCGCCGCCTTGGCGGCGGACAGCTCCGGCTCCGTTAGGAAGGCCGGCGCCGTTACCACCGCATTGGGCACTAGCGTGGAGAAGAACTCGACCCGGCGCAGTACTGTACGACGCAGCATTTATGGTACTTCTTTTTGTGATCCTTTTTCTTAAAGTAGTTCTACTTGTGCCGTTATTGAATGAGTGTTTGAAAGGAACAGAGGGGAGAGAGAAGAAGTCAGAAGAGATCGTAGCCATGTGTACGAGAGCCACTAGTGATATGTATCCGAATCACAGACAGAGATCGAATGTTGGTGCGGCACTGAAAACGTTGTTTTGTTGTTGCTATTCAACAGCGGAATAATAAAAGGAATTATTCATTATCTATTCATTTATGGATTGCATAGTTTACAGTGGGAATGCGGAAGGAAGAGAAAAAAAAAAGAAGTACTTTTTGAAAGAGTACCACCATAAGAGAAGCACTACTGCATGGCCTTCTCCTTCTCACTCTCTCCCGTCTTTGTCATTGTCCTCTTCTAGCTTAATGTCTCACTATCCAACGCAAACAAGTAGCGATTGTGAAACGCGACGCCAAAAATCTCCTCTGACTGCTTCGCATAGTTATACTCCATTCGCTCCGTCTTTGTCTCCTCCGCCTTCTGTGCCGCCGCGGCGTCCGCCCCCTCCTTAAAGCTCACCTTCTTCTTCGTGTCCGCCGCCGCCGCCGCCGCCGCGCTCGGCTTGGCCAGCGGCTCCAGGTGGAGCTTGCCGCGCACGTAGTCGCTGACGGCACTGAGCGCGCTCGGCGGCAGCTTCTCCAGCAGCGTGTCTACGGCGTCGCCCTTCTGGATGCGCTGCTCGATGCGATGCAGAAAGGCGACCATCTGCTCCTTCTCCATGTGATCAATGTCGTCCTTGAGACTGGCGGGGAGTTCGCCGCCCTGCACGGCGGCGAGGTCGGCCACCAAGTTCTTGCGCTCCGTCAGCACGGCCTCCTCCTGCTGCTGTAGTCGCGCCTGGCGCTCGCGGGCCTCCTCCATCTCCTTTTGTCGCCTGGCCGCCTGCTGCTGCGCCTCTTCCTCCTCCTCCACCATCGCGTCCTTGGCGTGTCTCGGGCCCTCCAGGTCCTTCTCGATGTGCACGCGGATCTTCAGCTTGAGCACATTTTTGCTCTTCACAAACTTCGCCTCCTCCACCTCATCCGTGGCGACCGGGTAGTCGAAGGACTCCGTCAGAAACGGCTCCGCGGGGCTGTCCACGTAGGCGAGCGATACCTGCTTGCGGCTCACGCTCACCTCGACCTCCTTGATCGAGCTCACGCCGGGGATGTACAGCTCTATGTAGTAGTACTGAGGCACCGCCTCCTTGAAGTAGGGGTGCTTCATGCACTCGGACGGCTTCTCGTCGTACGTGCGCCAGTCGAAGGTACCGAGCTTCGCGCGCGCCAGAACGCGTGCCGCCTCGGGGGCGGGGGCCGCCGGCTCCACCTCCTGGATCAGCTCCGGGCCCGTCGGCGCGGTCGTCGGCTTCGTGGCCGCCTGCGCGGCCTCGGGCAGCTTAATTTCATCCGCCATGGCGTTCTTGCCGCCGGGGCCGCCCTTCTGGCCGGGCCCGAGCCGGATCCGCTGAATATCGAGCTTGCCCTTCACCTTGAAGTTGAGGTTCTTGTACTCCTCGTCGTTGAGGTTCGGTTCGTACTTCTGCTTGATCCACTGCATGGCGATGGCGACCAGCAGCCGCTTGAACTCGTTGTCGTGCTCGCACTTGGTAATCGTCTTGGGGCTGACAATCACGTCGTAGACTTTGCACTCCTTCTGTTGCTTGTCCTTCTCCGGCTTCGCCTGTCCACAGCTCAGCGGGATGCGATACTGGATCTCGTCGCTGTTGGCTTGGCCGGGCATCGGCATCGGCTCCGCGATCTTCTCGTGCTTGCAGATGTTCAAGAATATTTTATACTTGGACTGAGTAAAGCACTTGACGCAGAACCCGGGCTCGGGCATGACGAAACACCACTCGCCGTTTTCATCCGTGTTAACCTGCTCCAGGTTCTTCTTCTGATCCTTCAGCGCCTCGGCCTGCAGTTTGCTCTGCAGGCGCTCGAGCCACTCGGCGCGGTTGGGGTCGCCCTCTTTGGGTATCGCCCCCTCGCTGCCGTCTTCCGCCTTCATCGCCCGCTGGAATACTTCTAAGAACTGCGGGTTTTTGAGCAGCTCGTTCGCCATGAGCGATGGGTCGCTTTTGGAGGCCATGACAAAGAAACAGCGATCGCTGGGAAAGGAGACGGTCCCAGATCTTCTAAAAACAAAGCGTAGTAAAACAAGACTAGTAGTACAACCGTTTTCAGTACGATTTTCATGCCAATTGGATGAAAGGAGACAGAGAAAAGAAAAAAAGGAAGGAGATAGAAGAGGCATGTAGGGGAAATACAATCGATGCAATCCTATAAAACAGAATAATAATATGCCAAATCACACAAGTGAAATAAGAAACAGTAGACTTTGATAAATCGTGTGCTGAAATTGTGTTTTTTTTTTGTAAATTTGGTGCAACCAAAAAAGAATGAATAAAGTTAAAAGAGAAGATGAATTCATGCTCTTTTTAAAAGGGAAATGCTACCCACAATGTTAGTTGGATATCTTTTGAGATTTATATCGGATATGTTCTCTTTTTAAGTTTACTGTAACAGTGTCATTGCTGTTGTTATATTCATATAAGTGTATATACTGCACTAAAAACAAGAACAAAAAAGAATCAGAAAAATTGAAAAGAAAAAAAAAGTATCCATTTCTCCACTTCTTTCTATAAGGATTAAAAAAAAAAGCATTGGCAATTGCCAAGAATATAATAAAAAAAAAGAGAAAAAAGTAAGTATATAGTGTCGATGCATCGTGAGGGGAAATAATATGTACAACGTCCGAAGGATATATAGTAGGTATACAGTGCAGAGGAAAAGAAGCATTTGTTTAAACTAGTCAAGTAAAAAAAGGAAAAAAAAGCAAAGGACGAAGGAAAACAGAGAAAGACGTGCCGAACTGTAATTACATTTATAAATACATATAAGTACAGTCGCTATTTATTTGTAAATAATTATTCGAAAACAAAATCGTATTAAACCACTCCGTTCAATGTAATAATATGTATATGTAAGCAATTATACGTATGAATACATATACTATATATAGAAAACGAGGGAGTTACATATTATCTAATTAAGAGAAAATGAAAGAGAGCATGAATAAAAGTGAAAAAGGAAGTGCAAAATAGTCTTTTTTTTTTGGGGGGGGTATAGTTGAGTTCTCTAAATCAGTTTTCGAAGGAGCTACGTATGTCAACTTCCTCTCCGTTATACTCACTCTCCCCCAGTACGTACGAAGACTCCCTTGTCACTCGTATCGGGTGCACGCGGCAGCATTGCAGTATAAACGGACGCTCCTCCTCGTCAATCGGGGGCGGCTTCCACTCACCCAGTTCGTCCTCATCTGTCTTGTCCTGTTCCTTCTTTTGCAAGTACAGGGTACGCTTCTCCAACTCGTCCCTTCCGAGCATGTAAAGCAGCGTTGTGTCGTCCACGTTTGGGGTGTCGGCCAGCTGGGCCATGTTCGGCGGGGGGAAGCGGTAGTGCGACAGCTCATCGTACAGGGGGTTGTACGCGTCCTTCATCCGATGCATGGTGCGCGTGGCGCGCGCGATGGAGGTCGCGACCGTCGGCTCCGATGACAGCACCGAGTGGCTCTCTGGGGTGCCGGTGGGGTTGATGTTGGGCAGCCTGCACACGGACGAGGCCACGGTGAAGGCGCGCGGGCTGCCCATCTTGCTGGACATGCTGAACTGTCCGCTCGGCACGCAGGAGCTGTTGTTGATGGACGTGCTCTCGCTGTTGCCGAGCTTCTTGAGCCCACCGGCGGCGCCGGCCGCGGCGGCCGCCTTGCGGTCAAAGAAGGAGACCTTCTTCTCGCTCGCGCCGGCGTTCATGATGTCGGCGCCGCGGCTCGTGGCGTACGACGTGAAGCTGGCCTGCCGGCTCGTCTGCGGCCCGACCGCAGCGGGGTGCGCCAGGGCCGCGTTCGTGTCGTGGTTCGACGTGCTCATGAGCGGCGGCCGGCACTCGATCGCCGCGGCCCCGGGGCTGTTCGCGATCAGCGTGGGGCCGTGGTAGTTCGCGCCGGACTCACCGGTGCCCATGGAGAGGTTTGGCGACGTGAAGTGCTTGTCCGGCGTCGTGCCGGCGAGCGGCGAGCGGCACGCGGGCACCTTCCCGCCGCCGTCCTCGATCGGGCCGCTCGCGGCGTGCACGGCGCAGCAGGCGTTGGGCCGGCGCGTCCCCTCCGTGTAGCGCGAGAAGTAGTACGTGGCCGCGTCCTCCTTCCCGTCGCCTATGGTGCCGGGAAGCACCTCGCTCCCGCACTGGAAAGAGCTCCGCAGTGAGTCGGGGCGGGCGCCGCCGACCGCGGCGCCGTCCGGCGGGTCCACCGGCGAGTTGACCGCGAGGCTCATGGAGGACCCGCTGTTCACGTTGTCGCTCGTGCAGATGAACATGCGCCGCTCGTCGCGCCGCCACATCTCCACCTCGCGGAAGTCCTTGTGGCGCCGCTGCGGCGGCGGCGAGGCCGAGTCGGAGGCAGGCGTGAGCACATTCCGGTTCCGCTTCTCAGCCCCCTCCGGGCGCACCACATCTTTGGCGAGCGAAGGCTGTGCCTTCGCGGCGAACATATCATGGTGACTCGTACCGGCGCCCATGATGCTATAGAGCTAAATGGATAGACGCACCTGAGCGTGATGGTGTAATGAATTAGTTAAAGAAGCCAGAAAAAACAAAAAATACAAGGTAGTGGAAATACAAACAAAACGAGAAAAAAAAAAGCTAACAAGAGCACACACACACACACAACAAAAAAAAACGTTTATGTATAAAGATTGTAAGCGTATGTTTTGATCCTAAATGGATTATGAAGAGAAATTCTTACACAATCCACTGAGCTTGTTTATATAAAGATACGATTATAACTATATAATACCGCAAAAAAAAAAAGATCCGATTTATTTTTAACACTTAAGCTAAAGAAATATTTACCGGACACCCTAAAAAATATATGTAAAATTAACAAAAAAAAATGTTTGCCAAAAAGTGCAGAAAAAAAAAAGAAAAAATAACGGCTTTAAAAAGAGCGTACAACTTTAAAGGAATTGTATTTACTATATTCTTTTTCTTTTCAGGTATTTCTTGTTCTCGTTAATGAGGTTTATCTCTAAAAAAAAGGGGGTAAACAAGAAAACGACGGAAGAGAAGTAAACAGAGAGCATTGATGAATGAATTCGTACATGAAACACCACAAAAACAATCTGGAAATGGAGCGAGACATGCATTACAGAACGTACTAGAGGAATACTATTAATCTGCACAACTACTCAAACTCTTTTTTTATTATTATGTATATATAGATGCACTTCTGTCATGGTGCGTATATTAATTGTTCAAACAGCCGATGCTGTTCGTGTGAAGAGTTGCGGAATGTGCGGGACAAGACGTATCCGCATCGCGGCGTTAGGATGAAAACACTACGACCAATTATAGACGTCATGCAAGTGAACGATGAGAGGCTCCCCAAAGAACCGGCGCTGATTCTCGAGCATCACCTCCCGCGGCAGCGCCAGCAGCTCGCGCACAAAGTGGTCGAGCGTCGGCGCGACGTAGGCGGGGGCCGCCAGCTCGCTCGCACCGTCGAGACCAGCGTGCCTCTCAAAGAAGAGCTGTTCCTCGTCGTCTTTGATGATCTTGCGGCGCCGCAGCGGGGGCGAGGCGGACCCGGACAGCACCTGCACGCTGCACCAGCGCCCGCCGCGCGCGTTGGCGCCCATGACGGCGGTCTCCGTGCCCTCGCCGATCATGAAGATCGTTTGGAGCTGGTCCCCCACGCGCTGGGCCGCGCCCGCGTGCGGCTGGAGGAAGCGGGGGTTGTACGTCGTCTCGATCAGCTTCGTGAGTTGGGCCTCGGCGTAGGCGAAGAGGATCTGGCGCGGCTTCCCGTACACGACGCAGCTGAGGCGGTCGCCCGTCACGGCCTCGTAGAGCGTGCTGAGCATGTCGCGGAAGGCGCCGGGGCCCAGCCGCGGCAGTGCGCAGTCCGTCGTGATGAAGAAGTCGTCGTTATTGTAGTAGTACGGGATCTGCTGCTCGCGGCACACGTAGGGCTGCGCGCTGGCGTCGTAGCGCACGCGGCCCTGCGGCGCGAGCAGCACGTCCAGCAGCAGCTGCGCATCGTTGAGGGCGTCGTCGGGCTCGCAGAACTGCAGAATGGCGCTGATCTCGGCGTGCTGCCGCGCGCCGCGCGCGCTGGGGAGGGGGCGGCACCGCCCCCAGTTTTTCAGCGGCACCCAATCCGCGTTGAGGCACTGCATGTCATCGAGGTCAAACACGTGCCGGAAGCCCAGGTCATGCCGCGCGATCTGCTTCCACTGGTTCGACGGCTGGTTGTTGTTGCCCACCACAAGGACACTTTTGTCCGCGTACAGCGGCGCGAGCAGCGCCATGGGGGAGTAGGAGAAGATAACTTGCTGCGGTCTGATTTCCGTTTTCAAGAGCAGCGACAGCTGCCGCGCCTTGCGCTCCTGCGCCCCTACAAACGGCGGCGCCGACGGGGCAGCATCTCCGTCCAGCGCAGCGAAGTCCATGATCGGCGCCAGGGCATCCAGGGGCACGCTGTTGTGATTAAAGAGCAGCAGAAAGGGTATCTGCAGCTCGTTCAGCACCTGCAGGGCCTCTGCGCTCCCAGGGACCAGCTGGCCGCCGCGGAAGATGACACCCTCCACGTCGATGACAAGCCCTGCGGAGCCGTACAGCGGCCACTTGGGTCGCAGCGTAGGCGCCGCACCCGCCGGGCCCCTTTGGATGGTGGGCGGCATGTACGTCGTCCAGCGGTACGGTATTTTGCGGTTCATATCATCCTGCAGCAGTTGCCTGTGCTCTTCCGACAGTGTGAAGGGTATCTGCGGCGGAGGAGCGGCAGCGGCGTCCTCGCCGGCCTGCCTGCGCCGTATGTCGGCGTCCTGCCGCCCCAGCTGTTCGTCCAGCTGCACCTGCTGCTGATACTCGCGCAGCTGGTTCACGTAGACGCCCCAGGCGGCCATTTTCTCCTCGCCCATCACCGCCAGCGGCCGGGCGCCGAGCGGCAGAAAGTTGCGCTCACGCTCTCGCGCCGCCTCCGTCCGCGCGAGCGCCTCCTGAACGCGCGCCAGCTCGCCCGCCGTCAGGTCCTCGTTGTACGCGAGCCGCTCCTCCTCCACCCGCTCCCGGCGGCCCTGTTCCTTCTTCTTCTGGAGAAAGGCGTTGCGGGTGTCGGAGATACCCGCGAAGAAGTCATCCGCCGTCTTGCCCTCCCGCTCCCACGGCGGCACAAAGCGCTTCCTCGGCCGCTTCGCGCCCGGGCCTCCGGCGACCCGCAGCGCGCCCTCCGTGGCGCCGTCACCTTGCGCATCGCCCGGGTCGTGGAGCAGCCGCGCGCCCGCCGCCACCGGAGCCGCGCAGCCACGCGTCGTCCGCGCCACACGGCGAAACATTTCTAATGTACGAGAATACAAGTACGCGTGCCGAGGGGCTTCGGCATACAAGAGGAAGAAGCCTAACGAGTGTTGAAAAGCACGCACAAAAAAGAGAAGTACTATGACGCCAGTCTTTAGAGAGAAGGGGGGAAGGACCAAATAGTGATGCGCAAAGGGGGGAGGGGGCAAAGGTATACACCGCGAGTCCACTCACTTCTGTTATAGTTTTTTGTTGTTGCTTGTATGGATTATAATTGATTACTTGTACAACGGAGAGATACTACTTCAGTATACTCTCCCCCACCGTTCCTATTTTGTTGCTATTTTATTCTTGCGACACATGTGGACCTGCTCGCTAGACGCAATGGCGACCTCGTTGTTTGGATTATAGTAATTGATGACATCAATGGAAGGCAGCTTTGCCTTTGTGATGACAATGCTCTTGATCTCTTCGAAGAACGAGTTCATGTAAATGATGGCAATCGTCAAGATAACGTAGAGAGCGAGTAGCGCCATATTCGCTGTGTTGAGGAACACAATTTGCTGTAAGTCCCCCATGAACGTAAGCGCCACCAAAAAGTTGACGGGAGCGATCGTACGGACGTCGTCTATGACGTATTGCACAAGAGTACCACACACCGCAAAGTAGTAAAATAATCCCACGCCTACAAGGAGAATAGAACCTACCAGCAGCTCTACAAAGATGATTGTCGAAGCGTTGACATATTTAGAAAGCTTCATGGTACTGCGTCGAGCGATTCTGAAGGTCCGAGTCGTAATCTACGCTGTACGTACAGGAGACGATCGTTCAAAAACTACACCTGTCAGCACGGCGCGAAAGGAGAAATAATAATAAATAATCAAAAAAAAAAAAACAGAACGAGAAGAAGAAGAAGGGAAGAACGCAATGCACAACAAAGGGTACAAAGTTGTGACACAACCCGTATTCAATGGTACAGTCGCTTCAGAGGCAGTAGTGGCATTGAACGTTTTCGACTCGTGGTTTATGTTTTTCTTTTGAATGTGATCAGGTCCGAAAAGACACATTAAGATAACATTTAGTTACAAAAAAAAAATGTCAACTGTATAATATACGCTTGTGTGTATTTATTTACTACTATTATTATGACCGTCAGAGAAAACGAGTACACACACATGGATATTACTCAACGCCGTGTAAGCAAAGGCGCATCCCGAACATCTCAAAGGGATTGGTGCATCCGGTAAGTCGAGTTTTTTTTTTAGATAAGACGCTTCGACTTCAAGTGCTGATGGAAGCCCTGGATATAGTCTTGTGTGCGGCGAGCGACCTCGCGTTCCTCCTCGTCCTTCTCCTTCGCGCCTAGCCACTCCGTCATGTCGGTGCCGCGCGCCTCGCCTTGCATCTTGCCCCTCATGAGCTCGAGGGTGCGCGCGTGGGCGCGGCTTTCGCTGGCGGCGAGCGCGCGGCGCTTCCAGAACTTCTCGTGATACTCGTTCGCCTCATGCTCGAGTCGGATGGGGTCCTTGCGGCGCAGCACCTCGATGTCGGAGAGGAGGTCGCGCGTGCGCTGGTCCAGCAGGTTCTCACCGAGCTGCGCCTGCGCCGCGGTGTTCTGCTTCGCGACGCGGTAGCGCGCGAGCACCTGGCTGCCGACAAAGATGAAGAGAATGCCGAGGAAGTACTTGTGAAAGTCCGTGATGAACCAGTACCAGCTCGCGATGTGGTTGATGGGATGGATATATACCGCCTTGGTCGTGTTGGACAGCACCACAATGTTGCGCCGCTTCGGTACCTCGGCCTCGCCCAGGGCGGTGGACTTCGCCTCCTTGGCCCCGTCGCCCTCACGCGCCTCCCCGGCGGCCTCTTCCTTCTGCTGCGCGTACGCACTATTGTGTCTAAGGGGAACCGCGAGCACCGCGCTGCGCTGGAGCGCCGCGAGACGAGAGAAGCACCTCATGTTGTTGTGTTCGCGTGCGCTGCCTTTTCTTGGTTGTATTCGGCTCGATCAACTGTATAAATACGTATACACGTACTAGGGAGTGGGTCTTCTTTTTTAGTATTAACTTACTTTTATGATTACGAGAAGGAAACGGAACGAATCCGATGATTTGTGAGAAAAATGAAAAATACACAAATTATACCTGCAGACACCTTTTTTTTTTTTGGATTGCATGTACGTGTTTTGACACACATACAAGAAAAGAGAGAGAAGGGGGAGGAGCAATGCGTTAAAAAGAGGGGCGTCAAAAAAGAGACGCAAATAAGCGAACAAGAAACAGTCGTCTTCTTGCACCAGATTGCTCTAATCATTGTGAAAAGAAGAACAGGAATCAGATCTGTTGCCTTCCCGTCTCGTACCCCTCTACAAGGCTCGGCGTGCAGTTCTGACCCTCCACCAACGTCCCACCACGAAGGAGAGAATGAAGGCGTACAGTGCAGCAATCCGCAGCATGTACACGACGGTGGTGCCAAGGTCGTCATCCAGCAGCGCCACCTGGTCCTCCGGCTCCCCATTGTCAGCGCCGACGACCCAAAAGTCCTTTGCCAAGTGCACGTCCGTACAGAAGGACAGACCCGCAGCTGGACCGCTGCCGCCGGTTGCGTTCGCCACGGCCGCTGTGGCAACAGTCACCACCCGCATCTGCTCTTCGCGCACTCTCCGCGCGGCGGCGGCGTTCTTTGCTTTTTTGGCATTTCTGCTCGCCAACGACTTGGCCAAGAACTTGAAGCTGCCGGTGGCCACCATGTAAAAGGAGCACGCCCGGCTGCCGCGTTCAGTTGTGTCATCTTGTTGCGCGACACAGAAAGGACTCGGCCCAATGTCGTCCGCACCGCCCAGCAGCGGCAAGGGCATGAAAAAATGGGCCATCGCCTTGTACTCCTTCTCGCGCACCGCCTCGATCAGCTCCCTGTGGCGACTGCTGAACGACACGAGCGGCGCCTCCTTGGCGGCGATGGCACCGTTGAGATACAATGAGGCAGACCCGTCGCCCGCACCCGCCGCGAGCGGTACAGTGAGGAGCGTAGCCATCGGGTCCTCGGGCTCCCCGCTGCTGTGCGCCGTGCTGCCGCTCGACGCGGCTGCACACGACGCGCGCGAGGGAGTGGCCGCCGCAGGGCGCGGGACCTCCTCCGCGAAGGTGCGGGCGGCGGCGCGCGTCGCGAACACGTAGAGGGCCTCGACCCGCAGCGCCTCCAGCTCCCGCGGCGCGTGGGCGACAAGGACGTGCACCCCCGCCGCGGTGGCGCTGCCTGCCGTCCCACTCGGTGCGCTGGACAGCCCCAGTGGCCAGCGCACGGACACCTGGCCTAGAAGGGCGAGAAACGGATGGTGCACTGTGGAGGAGTGGTTCCCGTCTTCGATGAAGCAAAGATTGAATGTGCGCGCAGCCTGCTCCGCCGGCGGGACGGCGCGCACCTCACAGCGGTCCACCGCCTTCAACCCGCTCCTTGTTTCTCCATCAGGTGAGGCGTTGGTATTTGCTTGTGCTTGGACCAAAATAGGGGCGTTGAACGACGCATTCGGGAAGAGCTGCACCTGGTAGTCTGTACGCGTGACACTCGCAGGACCGTCCGTGTGTGCAAAAGGCGACGCCGCGTGGTCGTTCGCCGACTCCGTGTCGGAAGCGCCGGTGCTGCTAGAGGAAGAGAAAAGTGACCTGTAGTTCACCAGCAGGAACAGCAGCAGAACAGTCGTCAAGACAATCCATTTACGCGTTACTTTTTTCATTCATCTGTTTATCAATAATAATGATTATGGTGCGTCTGTGAAGCTCTATAAAAAACCGTTATACGTGTAATTTTTTTAAAAAAAAAGGCGAGAGAGAGTGCGGAAAAAAGGAGAACGTGTGTGGAAGCTACAGCATCACTTCTCATCAAAGTCGCTCTGTCCATGCAACTCAACGATTCGCCGTGAGTGCACAAAGCCGTACATTTTCCTTTGTTGTTGTTTATTTATCAAGCAAGTTGTAATAAATACAGTACGTTTTTTTTTTTTGTGTGTGTGTATATCAAAAGAATCATGAGGACTCTGTTACTATTAATATCATTCATTCATACATATACAGTATCCTCCAAGGCACGTGTGTCTGGAAAGCAAAAACACGGGAAGATATGAACGAGTATCCAATAGAATAATAGCAATAATAAGACTGAAAAGGAAGGACTACTGGAGTACAACAATGGTAACAATCAATTATTACATATGAACATATGTTCAAAAGTAGAAAACGAATCAATCATCGCTCTAGAGCCAATTCCACTCCTCGTGAGGCATGTCTTCTTACCCTCATATCACCAGTGACATGGGTGTATATAAACGATGCAATGCACAAACTAAAAGAAAAGCAAAACAAAATAAAAAAAAGGTAAAATAGTACAGTAATGAAAGAGAGTGCCAAATATAATGTGCGGAAGGGAAGGTACTTGGAGGTAAAGAGCAAATACGCATACGTACACAGTACGTGGACTGCTGCAACGTGGAAATCAGCTTTACTCACTCACCAAATCGCCGAAGGTCGACAGAAGAAGATGCAGCTGCTCCACTTGCTGTATCTTGCTATCCTTGTCGTTGATCAACACTTGCATTTCCTTCCGCAGCATCTCCACGCGGCGCTTGATGAAGAACTTCTCCGTCTCCGTCATGGTGTCGTTCTGCGCGCTTTGCTCCAGCGATGTCACCTGCTTGTTCAGCGACATGAGCTCCGTGTCGAGGGTGGTGATGCTGTTCATAATCTGCGCGACGACCTCGCGCTGCGCGTTCTCCGCCGACCGATAGCGCTCCTCTGACGCGGCGCGCCGCGACGGCTGCTGCGGCGCCGCCCTCGCGACCGCGCGGTCGGTCGGTACGCGCCAGGTGGGCGGGGGCGGCGTGCTGTTGCTAAACGGCCTGCCCGAGCGCGGCATCCGCGGGGTGTTGTTCAACGTGCTGACGCTGACACTCAGCGTCTCGAAGTCATCCAGGCGGGAGAAGGAGATGGGTATGCTGCTCTCGCCGTCCATGCACTCGCCGAAGGGGCCCGGGGGGCGGCTGTTCTCGTAGAGCGCGCGATCATTCGCCATTAAGGGCGACCCCATCGACTGCGGTACCTTGTCGCTGGACGGGACGCTCCGGCTGATCAAGAGGCCCGGCAGCACCGGCGGCGGTGACAGGGCGAGATTCGGTGAGAGCTCCTCGATACGACTCGCACGGGACCCCACGGAGAACGACCGAGAGCCGTGGGTGTGGGCGACATCGCTATACTGCCTACGTAGCTCGAGGCGGAGGTTGGCGGGGAGTGGCGTCGTCTCTGGCACCGGGTACTCGCTGCTGTCATCGCTGAGCACGTCGATGGCTCGTTCAATCTGCTGCACCAGGGCGAGCAGCCGGGTCTGACCGGCGGGAGTGGACTCGCGTCGAACCCGCTGCGACGTGGAGTTGCAGAGCGACGTCGTGCCGCTCTGTGGCTCACCCATGACGGACGGGGACTGGTAGTAGTTTTGGGGGTTCTCGAGCACGTCGTTCAGGGTCGACTGCAGCATCTCAATGACCTTGAGCTGCAGCTTCTCCTTATGACGCACATGGAAGCGCAGCTTCTCAATGGTCCCTAAGTTCCCGTGCGCGATGGCCAGGCGCATCGCCTCGTACCGTTCCGTGTGAAAGTTGGTTGAGAACTCGAGGTACTGCTCCATCTGTTCCAGCTGCAGCCGGCGGCGCGCTGCCGCCTCCTTGTGGGTCAGCAGCAGCGTCGCCATCTCACCCGTCGACCCGATGCCGACCGTCAGCGGTGCGTCTTCGGTCTCCCTGCTGTGCAGCCCGGCGACGGCATCCTTGCGGGTGCTGAACTCCGAAAGGGCGGTGTACCGCTGCTCCATCGCCTCTTGCTCGACCGCGTGACGCCGGAACCGCTCCTCATAGAGCATGTCCAGCGCCACGGCCGTCACCCACAGCGGCTGCGACTGCGGTGGTCTCGCCGCCACCGTGCCGACACGGGTGTTGCTCGGCAGTGAGGAGAACTGCGTTTGTTTCGACACCGTCAAGGGCTGCGTCGACGCCATCCTCCGCTTAATGCTCTTGTTCGGCGACGACGCTGCGGAGTGCACGCTCTCGGACTTGGCCGCCTTGCCCTGGGGGGTGGGGGTGGAGGGTTCCTCCGCCTCCATCCGCACGCGGTGGAGCGCGGCGAGCTTGTGGAACTCTTCGAGCTCCTCCTTGGCCAGCAGCAGCACATCCTCCGTGTGGTAGACCGTCTTCGCCTCTCCGACGGTCGCGGGCGCGGTGGGTCGGTGGGAGTCCGCCGAGCGCTGCAGCGTGAGGGGCTGCTTGCGCGCCCCCCGCTGCAGCGGATCTTCTCTCTTTACGAGCACGGCGAATGCGTCGTTGTAGGGGAACGTGTTGGTCGACGCGTTGGCCGTGAAACGGACGCTCCCGCCCTTCTCCACCACCTTGGCATCGGCCGGGCCGCTCTCCTGCCGCTCCTTCGCGCGGGAGGCGGGGGTGGTGCGTTCGTTGGAGCGCACATTGGTGACAATGAAGCGGCGCTTGGTGGTGGATTTTTGATCCGTTTTGGTCAACACAAAGTCGCGCACCGTCACGAAGGAAGGCAGTAAACCATCCGCCGTCAGGCTGTGGCTGCGCTTCTTGGGGGCGCTCTCCCGCGTCGCATCTTCGTTCCTCGTGAGGGTCCGGCGGAAGGCGGATGTCTTGTTCTTGTACGACAGCTGCATGACGCGCCCGAGGGTCCACTTCCACTTGTGCGGCTTTGTGAAGGCGCCGTACGCGACGACATCGCCGACGCAGAGAGCTGTCTCCGCGGCTTCCGCGCCGACTGCGCCGCCCTCTACATCGCTACAGTACATCGGAAGGACGTACTTGTACGCCGTCGGCGCGTCCGCGCCGGGTGCGGCGGGTGGGGATTTAATACCTCCGCGCTGCATGCTCGATTCAGGCGGTGTGCCGTGGAGGGTTGATTGTGGTTGCTTCAGTGAGTCGTGCTGCAGTGGTGGCATTCAGTTGTCAGCCTTCTTCCCGTGCCTGTCGAGATGACTACGCTCCTACTTGCGCTTCCCCGGAAAGGAAGAAGAACAAGGCAATAGCGCTGTGCAAAGGATGCTGTCTCAACTAGTAGTAACACTGTCACTACGAGTACAAGCAATAGGAGGCGAAACGCTGATTTATACGTTTGGTGTTGCTGACAATAATAGCTATGTGTGTATATGTGTATAGTGAGAGGAATGCAACTAACAACAAGAGAGTAATAAGAAACTATAACTATTATCATAAAGACCGTAACAGAGGTAAAGAAGAGTAAGAAGCGTGTGAAACAATTGACGTATACCAAAACGCACAGATTCTCTCAGTAGGAAGAGCGCTGAAATACACTCCAGCAGAGCTATGATGGCGTGAACAAGATTGAGATACTCCGCACGTTCTGCTTCGTAATCTATTCGTGCGTGCCGTAGGGCACGCACTGTTGGCAACAACAAAAAAGGAGGGTTTCCAGCTACAAAAATAAAACAGAGTGGTTTTTCAGTATTAGCAAAACATTTGTAACCATTTTGTGAAACATTGTTTGTTTCCCTCTTGATGTTTTTTTTTAATTATTTGTCCAGCAACGAATTAATAAATGAAGATAAAAAAAAATCAAGGGGAAAAAACAGCAACAAAAATAAAAGATGCAGAATAAAAAAAGGAGGGCAATACCCGAAGAAAGAAACAATTGTTGTGTACGAAAAAAGTTTCGTAAAACGTAAGCAAGTGCAGCGAGTGCAGCTAAAGCAATGACGCAAAAGAGGAAGCGCACCTCTGTTGCCTGCACCTTTCGGGAGGACTGGCAACAGGAATGCCGACGGGCATCGTCAGACGAGATGCTCCTATCGATCTCCTGCGGAGCGCAGGCAGATCGCGGTCACCATGGAGCACCCACACTGGACGGATAAAACCAACCGATCGTGCGGAGGGCGTGTTATCGGCGATTGGCCATGCCACGAAAAAACCTGGCGGCGTGGAACCGTGCGGTAGTGCACAAGGGGGAGGCGGACCCCACCGTATGAGAACCCGACGTAGCTCGAATGGGCGCTCGAGTACGTCTGCCCGTACAGGCTACGTGAACCCTTTAGCCGGCCGGGTAAACTGTGCCACACGATCCACTTGTGTTACCGTTGCGCACGGTGATGCCATTGGGATGACAAAAGAGAGAATTATCCTTATGATGGTAATGGGAGTCAATGCATCTCCCTATACGATTCTACGATGCTACGAAAAGGGCATCCTGATCTCACAGCGCGCACTTCCGCTCCTGGAGCTGCGCCGTTTCGAGTGCTCGTCGTGCCTCCCGCAGCGCGGCCGCATTGGCCTCGCGCTTCCTCAGCATCGTCTCCTGCGCCTCTCTGATGTGGGCGGGAAGGCAACGACGGCTCATGTTGCTACCTCTGTGACCTTGATCGTCACACACCGGGGCGCGAGGGAATGAGAAGGTAAGCCCACTGGCCTGGTGGTGGTCCAGGATAGACGTACGTAAAGGCCCATCCGTCAGTGTGGCAGAGTCGATGCTGGAGTTAGGACTGCAGATGTCGCTTATACCCCCAGCGGAGTAGGGTGTAACGTCACCCCGCATATCGCTCCCGTTGTCCACACCCGCTCTCTCACGCCTGCTGTGGCTCGAGGGGGTGCGGAGCCCCTCCGCCCCCTTGTGGCGCGCCGCGGCCGCACCCCTCTCCGTTGGCGGATGCGCAATGCTGATCATCACGTCGGCGGGATCGCACCGCCGCATGGCGGCGGGCGGTGTTTGGCCGGAGGCCGCCGCCGGGGCCGCTCGCGCGCGGCTGCACCCACCGACGTGCGGCAGCAGGCAGCGCCGCTCGGCGGCTCGCAGGCGCCGCCGGTCCACGTACGCGCCGTAACACCGCCATGCGTTGTTACAGCATCCGACGAGTACAAAGGCGACAGCGACGTGCAGGGCCCAATTCATGGGACCTAAGGCGTACGCCTGCGAAGACAGGCTCATAAAAGTGCTCACCGCCGCTTCATCAGCAAGTGTACGATTCATTACTTTTCTAGCCACCGTCCTGAACTGATTTCTTCTTTCAAATAAAGCACAATAAGAATGTTTAAACAGCAACAAAAAAGTGTAATGTGCATTAGTAAATCTATATATAGAGTAGCTGTGAAGAAACACGCCTGCTAACGTGTCTCTTCACTCTTCTCGATATGGTATCACGATGTGCAATCAGTTCTGTCCATGTAGCATGAAAACGTCGGAGTAGCAAACGAATAAACAGTGAGAGAGAAGGGGGGGGGGGTAGAAAGCGCAAGACACAGTGAAACAAGTTGGCAAGTCAAAACATCTCGTAGTCAACGTTTCAAACAAGATAAACACTGATTTCCAGCATGATGCTTGTTTTTCTGCGCATTGTGGAATGTGTCTGTGTTTCTTTGAAAGAAGGCATTATTTTTAGTCTAGATTCTATAGTAACAATCACAACAAACAACAACAAGAGGAAAAAAAGAAACCACCACGTCTTTATGGACACATCTATATAGGCTGATGAGAAATGCGTGAGTAGAAAAAAAAAAGGAAAATCTAAGCCGGTAAAAAAGGGAGAAAAGATACATGAACATGAGGCGTATAGAGTTCTTTTGTTGTCCCCCTTAGAAATACGCACTCGTCAGCTCGCGAGAAGCGCTGGGCATCTGCGCCTCCGCGAAGAAGTTCTTTTGCGAAAGATTGTCGAACGGTGAGTGCTCATTGGCTACGTGATCCATCCCATCCTTCGCGCCGCCGCCGTTGTTAGCGGACACGCGTGCTATGGGGGACAGGGAGGAGACGTTGTTATAGCTGCTCCTGTCCGTGGTACCCTTTCCGGATGCATAGATGCCGAGCACGGACGGTGCCATTTTCTTCGGGGCCGTCCTGTTATAGTCGACCTGATTGCTGATGTCGCGCAGCTCGTGGCCTGCCTGCGCGCCCGGTTCCGCGGCCGCTGCAGCGCTGCTGGTCGTGCCCGCGAACAGCCCCGGGGCCGCGAAGCTGGTTGGCGCGTCCGCCGCGGCAGCGCTCGCCTCGGGCGGCGGCGGCGCCGCGCTGGTGGTGGGCCGCACGTTCGTGCTGTTGAAGGGCGGGATGCCGCCATAGCGCGCAAAGGCGTCCGCACCCACGTAGGAGGCGCTGCTAGGCAGGTGGCTGACGCTCGTCGTGTTGCCATTCAGCCCGCTTGTGCTGCCGTTGGTGTTCAAGATGCTCCAGTAGCGGCCGTTGACGGACGTGCTCTTCTGCATCTGCAGCAGCGCAGTCTGCGTCTGCTTGAGCTCCATCACGAGCTTCTCCCGCTGCTCCTCGCTCTTCAGCCCAAACTCCTTCAGCTCCTGGACCTTGTGGGTGAGCAGGTTGATCTTTTCGTGCAAGTTGGCGTTCTCGTCCTTCTGCTTCTCCAGGTGCTTCTCGCGTTCTTCCAGGAGCAGCGTGTTCGTCCGGAGCTGCTCGGTCGCCATCTTGTACCGCTCCTTCACATTGCGGATGGTCGTCAGCTGGTTGGTGATAATGTGGTTCGCCTTCTGCAGGTTCGCCTCGTGCGCCTTCACGCTCTCATCGGCCTTCTCATTCTGAGCGGTCAGCATGCGGATGTAGTGGTCCTGGTTCGCGTACTGCTCGCGCAGTGACTTGAGCTCCTCCTCGCGGCTCTTCAAGCCCTCGAGTGCCCCGCGGAGCCGCTCCGAGATGGACACGTAGTTGATCTCGTTCTCGGACATGACCTTGGTGGTGTCCATCTTGAACTGGTTGAGCGACACGTTCGCCTCGCGCAGCTTGGCGAGCTCGCCCGTCTTGGCCTTGTTCTCGTCCTCGGAGAGGCGGTAGTTCGACTGCAGCTGCGTCAGCGCGCTCTCCAGCTGCGCGGCACGCTCACGGCACTCGTTGAGCGCCGCCTCCCTCGCCGCGAGGTCGCGCCGGTAGCCGCCCTCCTTCTCCGTGTACTTGGCCTCCATCTCGCTCGTGCGGGCGTCGAACTGCCGGCGCAGCTCGTTCATGGCCGCGGTGTGCTTCTCCTGCAGCGCGCTCAGGTTGTGTATGCTCTCCTTCTCCGTGTTGGCCGCCATCAGCTTGAGGTCCTCCTTCAGCGCCTGGTTGTGCGCCGTCAGGCCCTCGCACCGCGCGGACAGCTCCTGCAGCGTACCCTTGAAGTGGAGCTCGTCGTCGCGCTTCAGGTCGCGGAGGAGTCGAAACTGCTTGTAGAAGTGGATGTACTTCTCCGCGAGGTAGCGCTTCTGCCCCACGTCGCCCTGCCGCTGCAGCGTCAGCGACACGTGCTCGAAGATCTTGAAGTTCGTGTTCTGGATGATGCGCAGGACGCCTGCATTGGCGGCCGCGCCGGGCGACGCCGCGCCCTTGGTCTGCTGCACGGCGAAGCAGATGTGCAGCGGCGACTCGCCGCCCTCGATGGTCTCGAGCAGGTTCACGAGGTGCCCGGGGAACTCCGAGAAGTCGAGCGACAGCTCCAGCTTCCGCTTGAAGACGCTGTAGTCCTCCTCCAGGATGTCCAGCTCGTAGAGGAAGAACGGGTCGTTGGGGTCCGTCAGCAAGACCGCCACGGCGCGGCTCTGGCGATTCAGCGCCGCGCCGCCGGGCAGCGACGGCGCGGCGCCGCCGCTCGGGCGCAGCGCCTCGTCGCCGAAGAGGCCGCTCGACTTGCTGGCCCGCACGGCAATGGTGAGGGAGCGCAGGCCCTCGTCGTCGCCGTTCGTGCTGAACATGACCGGCAGCGTGACCTCGATGAGGAGCCCCTCGGTGAACGTTTTGGCCTCACTAAAGCTGCCGCCCGGCGCCGGGGCGGCCGGCTTCAGGTGCACGCCCCCGCTGTTCGTCGGCGTCGAGGCGCCCAGCGCGCTGCCGTCGTTCGCGGCCGCCGCACGCGCGCCGCCCTCCTGCATTAAGCGCGGCGCAGCCTCCGCGCGTTCCGCCTCCGCGGAGGCGGCCGCCGCGCGGCGGAAGGGCGCAAAGCCCTCCTCAAGCGGCATCGTCACGTTCTGCCGCACAGCGAGCCGGGTGGCGCTGCGGGCGTCCAGCGGGTAGCGCATGTCGGCCGGCGGGCTGGCGTCGCCCGGGGCCGCGTCGGCGAACCCAACCTCGCGGCCGCCGGGATTGTAGAAGGACAGCGCCGTGGTCCTTTCGCGCGCGGGCGACTCCATGAGGTTGCTGTTGTTCATGCTTCGTTTGCTGTTGAGCTCAACGTTGTCGTACGTCTATAAGAGGGGATGAAGAAGAGAGAAACACCAGTAGTAATGGCTCTCTGCTATATAATCTATATGACTGTTCTTGGTTTTATTTGCCCTTTCTCTGGTTAGAAACTGTGATTCTCTTTACTCAGATGTTGATGAAAACACGAACAGGACAAAAAAAAAAGGGTGTATCTAAATGTCTATAGTAGAATATATATATGAATATATATGTATGTGTGTATGTGTATATATAAGGCACTCTATAAGAGACAATCCTCACAATGTGAAGCTAAAAGCAAGTGATAAGACCAGAAGGGAAGAGAGAAGTATTGGTGTGCGCAACGCATACCCCACAACTGTCGCGAAAAAAAAAATGTTTCCATTGAACGAGTCGTATAACTGTAGTCAGACCCGGAGCTCCGGGACATTTGCATTAATAGTAATCAGTTAAACTGAGAAACGAAACAAAAAAATATTTAGTAGTTATCGTTATACAAAAATAATAATAAAAAGGTGTAACATTGCTCAATGATTATGAAAACTTCTTCTCAAATTCTTTTTTTGTTGTTGTCATTGATGTTGGTAAGAAAGTGTGTGTTTCTTTTAGTTTATTTCTGCACACTCCTCCAAACAGTGAGATAGAAAAAAAAAGAACACAGTACCTTCTGTTTTACAGCAGCCTCACACACTCTCAAAGCGATTGTGCGCAACGACGATGAAAACAAAAACAATAATGGAAGAGAGAAAAGTATATGTGAAACAACAACATCATACGCCGTTAGGCTCGCTCGCAGCACGTGTTCGAAGGAAAAAAAAAACAATCGCACCGTGGGACGGAGACGGCCGGACTAGTGCATGCGGCTGTCCTTCAGGTGGCGGCGGCGCAGCACGGCGTCGCGCTGCTGCTGCACCCCGGCCACGTTCGTCTCCTCCTCGCCGAGCACGGCGTCCGCGGCGTTGTACGCGACCGCGCGACGGGCCTGGATCTCGCGGTTCAGGCTAGCGGCGCCGGTGGCGCCCTTGAGGCGCTGCTCCACGTACTCGGAGGGCTGCACCGGCTCGTTGGCGGCCTCGTCCATCTGCACAATGACGAAGAAGGCGAAAAGGATGATGTTGCGCGCGACGAGGAGGTGCGTGTGCTTCACCTCCGGCTCCTCGCGCCACCTACGCGCGAAGAAGTTGATGACGCTGCGCACCACCGGCACCTTCTGCAGTACATGGCAGTGCTCGTTCTCCGGGTGCAGCCAGTACTCGGCCGTGTCGTGCAGCAGCACAGCGATGGGCACACCCACGAGCACCGTCTTGATGTAGGCGTCGTAGGGGAACACCGGGAGGCGGAGGCTCTCCAGCGTGTTGACGGCAGAGCTCACGCGCGTGGCAATCTGGTCCATGGTGGTAATTATAGATCACAAGGTTCTACACAGTAGCACACACACAAGCAGAAAAAAAAAAAGATTAAGAGGGAGAGAGCAGGGGAGAGGAAAAATAGGGTGCGGTATAGAAAACAGTCCAAAGAGAGGCGTGCCAAATTTGAAAACAAAGACAACGGACGAGTGATACGAACGGCGGACAATGACACGAAAGAGCTTAACAATACATATACAAAAAAAAACGAATAAGAAGTGTACTTTAGCATTCACTGGAATTAGTACAAGTGACGGAGCAATTTTGTAGAGCAACTGCAAAAAAGCAAAACGCAAGAGGTCTCAGTTTTTCGTATAAACTGTAATAATAAAACCGGTAGCATGACGAGAGTGAGAGAGAGAGACGCCAATGCGCAAAGAAGCAAAGATGCCTTACGCGACACGCGAAGTAGCGCACGGCGAAGCCCTCATGACTGCAGCAGCCGGGTGCCAGGCATGTTGGCGCACTCCGTGCACACTTTCACCGCGTCGCCGTTCCCCATGTTGGGGATGATGGCGCGCGCCTCGCAGCACTTGCCGCACGTGAGCCGGCCGCAGCAGCGGCAGTGGTGGCGCTTGAAGCGGCCGATGCCGCCGCAGCACACCATGCACACGTCGCTCTCCGCGTCGGGCTGCCAACACTTGATCTCGCTCTGGTCTCTCGTGAGGCACTTGGGGCAGTTCCAGTCCGGCGGCGGCATCGGGAGCTTGAGCGTGCACCGCGGGCACTTGGGTGCGTAGGTACGGTTCAGCTTCGTGTTGTTCGTCAGCTGTGGCGGCGCGTTCAGGATGTGCTTCACGCTCTCCTGCTGGATGTCGCCGCTCCTCTGCTTGGAGAACTCCAGCGGGTGGCTCGACACGTACTCCTGCCACTCCTGCCGCTGGTCAATCTTGAGCTTCGCCCTCTGGTGCTTCGCCTGCTCGGCCGCGAGGGCGTCCTTCTCTTCCTGCAGCTCCCGCTCGCGCGCCTCGCGCTTCTTGCGCTTCTTCTCCTCCTTTAGCCGGCGCCTCTCGGCCTTCGCCTGCCGCGCCTCCTCCTCCGCCTGCTGCGCCTTGGGCGTCGCGCCGGTCGCGGCCGCGTCGTCCGCCGGGGCGGCAGCAGCGGCGGCAGCGGCCTGCTGCTGCTGCTCGCGCTCGGCGGCCTCCTCCGTCGCCTGCTGCCGCGCCTCGTCCTCGTCCTGCGCCTGCTGCCGCGCGCGCTCGCGCCGCTCCTCCTCCTCCAGCTCCTGCTGCTTCCGCTGCAGGTCCGCGTCGCGCTGCTGCACGGCGCTGCGTCGCTGCTGAAGAATCACCTTCAGCTCCGTCCAGATCGTCTCCGCGAACTCCGCCTCGCTGTGGTCGCCCGTCGTGCTCTCGTAGAGGGAGAGGTCGCTATAGATCTTCGCCATGTCCTTCACCGACACGTACGTGAGAAGCTCCATGTCCTCCTCGCGCACATCGTTCTTAAGGGACCGCAGCAGCCGCTGCACCGGCTCGCCCAAGTCTTCGAAGCGGATAGAACCACCGTGCTGTGCCATTTTGTATACGTGGACTGGTGGTCGTACGAGCGGTACTGATAACAAGAGTGATGCTAAAACCAATAATAATAAAACGGTAAACGAACTAAAAACACAATGTTTTGTTTTGTTTGGGGGAGGGTATGTAGTCTTTTACGTCTTCACTAAGATGCAAATCGAAATCAAATCTAGTAAGAGGACACCAATACGCAAACAAAAAAAAGGGGGACGGAAATGGGGAGAGAAAGAAAAACAATAACACTACAGGTGGAATCCGCACACCATGACCTCAGCAACGCAGTTCCCTGCCCTTGGGAGGTAGTATGACATCACCTTCAAGCTTGCAAAAAAGCACAGATACGTCGAAGTCACAGAGAAAAAGTTGAAGAGCTGCACTTCAAGGAGAAAAGAAAAAGAGAAAAACAGGAAACTTGCTGTTGTGCAAGTCATAGTCAGGAGAGGCACGACCGACGGAGCGGACAAACAACAAGCAAAAGAAAGGAAGGATTCAGACAATCATCTCTCTCTCTCCGAACGATAGGGGCGCTCTGCATATGCGCCCTCTTTTTTTGTGTGTGTTTTAAAATGTAATTAATTAATACTTGTACTATGCACGTTAAGGTGTGATATATTCCGTTGCCTCTCGATCTTTTCGTGCAGTATGGTTAGTTTTATGAGGCCCCGGCTCACGCCCGCACGCCTGTCCACAGATAGTGCCCGGTCGCCACGGAGCGGCTCAGCGAGAACTGCACCTGGAAGTTGCGCGTCGCGATGGACTGGAACACATCCGGTGCGCTCACGACGTACTGGTAGTCCACCGGCCGGACGTTGTGCTTCGTGGACACGTACTTGTCCAGACGGTCGCGGTCGATGAAGCGCGTCCAGTCGTGCGTGCCGGGCTTCACCAGCCCTGTCAGATGCTCCGCGACGAGGATGTGCGTGAGGTACGTCAGGCAGCTCTTCTCCATGGTCGAGACAACGAGGAGGCCCCCGTTCGGCTTCGTGATGCTGCACAGCGCGGAGAGGAAGCCGCGCGCGTCGTCGACGTGCTCGAGCACCTCCGTCGCCACGACCACGTCGAAGAAGGCGTCCGCGGCCGCCTGCGGGTCGGTGGCGGCCGCCTTCGCCTCCTCCTCCGCGAGCAGGTCGAACAGCGACACCTGCCGGAAGCGCAGGCGGTCCTCGGCGAAGCGCATTGCCGGCTCGTCCGCGTAGTGCGCGGCCTGCTGCGCCGCCAGCGCCGCGCGGCGCTGCTCCGCGACGGCGATGCTCTCGCCGACCACGTCGATGCCGAGCACGTTAGCACCGAGGCGCGCGAGCGGCTCCGAGAGGATGCCGCCGCCGCAGCCGACGTCGAGCACGCGGTGCTGCGGCGTGAGGCTGGACACGACGTGTTTGTCGTTCTTGTGCAGGTAGAAGTCAATCGCGGACTCGTGCTTCGCGTCGACGCCAGCTGCGGCACCGGCCCGCGGCGCCGTCGCCGTCTTGCCGAACTTCTTGACGGCGTTGTTGATGTACTGCACGCGGAGGGGGTTGAACATGTGGAGCGACCGCAGCGGGCCGTGGGGATTGTGCCAGTGCTCGTTGAGGCGCGCGAACTTGGCGCACTCGGCCGCAGAGGCACCTTTCATCATCTTGGCAACAATGCGAGGTAGACGCGGAGACGAGGTACTAGAGGACAACGGTTCTTTTTTGTTTGTTTTGATGTATTTATTTCAAGAAGGAGAGATGGTTCGACGTCTGCTGTCCTGAACACTGAAGTACTACCCTCAGCGTTGAAAGGCAAAAAGAGCAAGCACACACTGGTGGTGAGAGGGGTGTGAGAGAGAACAAGACATTAAATCAGCAAAGCGGAAACAGCATCAACAGACAAAGAAGAGGGAACATACGTTTATCCGGAAAGGAAACGTCAAAACACAAAGATTACTGCAGTCCATCAAGCAATCAATTCTTTCTTTTAGAGTTTTCTAAGGATTTTTTGTTTCATAATGTTCAACTGGACTACCTAATTATTTTTTTTAGTGATCATGTTAGATTCTTATCAAAGAGAAATCAATGTATCACTAAAGTAATGGTAGTATTGAGTATTTGAGTTAAGATTAGGTAAGAGAAAACGAATTCAACTATCGCATGAAGCATTGGATTGAAAAAAACTAAACCAGAGAAAAAAGAACATATAAAACAAAGGTGACTTTCGCACAACAGAATATATACTTGTAGAGTAAAAACATATATAAGTGTATACAGGCGTAGTTCTACCTGTTCAGCACAAAAGAAAAAGAAAAAGAAAAAGAAATGGTGCAACAACAATGATATTTCTTTTCTTTCGGTTTTGTGTATTGAAGGGGTTTGTGCTTTGTCACCTAGCTGGACTTTAAACCTCGGTTATCACGTCGTGTTGAGATCCGCTTGGCGCCGAGTAAAAGACGTTACGATGTGGTCTGTTCACAGTCTGCCATATCAATAGTGATAGAGATAATAACGGTTCTATCTGAGGTAAAAAAAAAAAGAAGAGAAAAAAAAATGGTTTTGAAGCTGATATCAAACAAAGCAAGAGTAAAAAAAAAAACTCAAACTTGTAAGTTTTCATTCAATGATAATCTGATGGAATGAAAATGATATATAATCTCCAGCAAAGATGTTTCGGTTTTATATTTGGTTGTTTATTGTTGTTATTATTGTGATCATCTATTCTTTCTCCTCTTTTTTTTTTTTGCAACTAAAATAAAAAGAGCAAAAAGGAATAACAATAATAATAATAATCGAATTAATAAATAAAAGATGTATAAGGCTTATCAGCTCCCATTACGTTACCAACGTGAATGATGTGGTCAGGTAAAGTAATAACATCCCATAAGCATGTGTATGTATATGATGACAATAAACAGGCGACGGACGTTGTCGCGAACACCGAAATCGGTAAAGAGAATTGAAAATGTGGGAAAACACAAGTAAAAAATGAAAAGCCGAAAAAATGTACAACAAGGTAGGCAATGAAAAACAGAGAGAAACAAGAAAAGAGAGGGAGAAAAAAAATGAAGCTACAAAAAAAAAAAAACACGTGGAAGAGAATCAACTAGAGCGAGTTAAAGTTTTACAACAAGTGTTTGTGTGGAAATACAAGAATAATAAAGGAAAAGAAAAGGAACTAAAAAAAAAAAAAGAAAGCATGTACAACAGTGTACATAGTATTCTCAAAGAAACAATGTAGATACACAAGCATTTTTTTTACTTTTGGCGTAAACAACGGCCAAAGAAAAAAGAAAAACAATGAAAAGAAAGAGGTATAAGTTACGAAAAAAAAAAATCGATATGGTGTGGGTAGTGAGGGAAGGTGAAGAAGTATAGAGTGACTAAAAAAAAAGCGGTTCTTCTTCCATTTTCGCGTCTCCATTCAAACGAACATCAACAGAGTCACTCTATTTTTTTCTTCCACACTGGTTCCCCTATTCAGCACGTGTGCATATATAAATAGGTATATTTGTGATACACATATCCGCATTGTTCGTTTTTTTTTTTTCTGGGCCCTCGTCATCACGATACTTGAACTTTCCTCGTGATTCTTTCATATATATAATTTTTTTTTTTTCGTGTGAGAATTCAAAAGAATCTTTTTCTTTCTTTTTTTTTTCATATTGGTTTTGCACTTTCTTTTTTGTTGAGGTCCTTTTCTTGTTTTGTTTTTATTACTTCACAAACTTGTCACTCCACGCGTCTGCCGTTCCTTCTTCCCTCGTCGTCGCGCCGGTGCCTACATGAGCCCCATCGCGCGCGCCCAGGTGCTCTCCCTGTGGGTGGCGGAGAGCAGCGTGTGGGCCTTGAGCATGCTGGACTTGACCTGCGCGCGGCGCAGCGCCACGAGCATGCGCACGGCCTCCGGGTTGCGCAGGCAGGCCTGCACCTCCGGGGGGCACTGCGCCAGGTACTCCACGTTGTGGGCGGCGCCGCCCGCGTTGGCGAGCATGGCCGCGGTGGGGTTCTGCGCGTTGGTCATGTAGTCCAGCAGCGGCGTGCGGAAGACGAGGTGGGAGATGCGCTTGGAGGCCATGCCGGCCTCGACGTGCGCCGTGAAGGGCACTGTGATGAGCGGCGCCTGCTGCGGCGCGGCGGGGGCCGCCGGCACCACGTCCGGCAGCGGCGGCTTCGAGTAGTCCGTGAAGCAGTCCGAGAGGGGGTTCGCGGACGCCGCGTCCGGCGCGCCCAGGCGGCCGCCCGCGGCCTCCTGCGTCGAGTAAAAGTCGTACTGGGGGTTCCACCCGAGGAACGGGCGCGTGTGGGCGATGGTGAAGGAGCCCTTCACCAGGCAGAGGTCCGTGAGGGGGTGGAGGCTCCCGCGCGCGGAGGAGGAGAAGCCGTTGCCGGCACCGCCTCCGTTGCTGTGGTTCGTATTGCTGTTGCCAATGTTGACGTTGACGATATCGAAGCCGCAGAGGAGCGTAATGAAGAAGTCCTCCATCAACTTGGCGCCGCCGAGGGCGCCGTTGAGCTGGCAGGTGAAGTGCGGGTCCGCGGCACGAATCGTATCGAAGTTCTCCTTGAAGCGGTACGCGGCGATGTTGTCGCTTCCCGTCACCAGGTCGACGTTGGCGCCACACCGATTGTAGGACTGGTACACGCTAGAGGAGGTGAAGGGGGACCAGAAGCGGTCCATCGTCCGTCGAAGCACCTCGCGGGTCTGGCGCTCGGCGGCCTGACGCGAATTCATGAAATTCATGGGCGTCAGGACCATTCGACATCGATTATAAAGAGGGGGCATGACTAGATGTAGATGACGTGTGACAGGTACGGTGAAGCAAAAAAAAAAAACAGCAAAAGAATCCTCAAAAGAAAATGAAAATACCGAAGAAAAAAAAAGGCAAAGGTCTTTTTATTTCTGCAAAGCTTGTATGTATTACTGTTACTGAAAACTAAAAAAAAAAGAACGAAACTAATAAAACAGAAAAAAAAACTGAAAAAGAAAAGTCTTTTCGTGAAAAAAGTGGATCTTTACGCGGTTTGTTTTCCTGTTCTTTTTTGATGAGCGACTTTTATTTAAACTAATAAAAGAAGGAAAAAAAAAGGGGGAAGCGAGAGAAACAGGAAGTGGAGGTACTTGAGCGCAGCAACAAGGATTACACAAAGCAGAAAAGAGGGGACACAAAAGTGCGAACATGTGTTTACTCGCGTCTCATAAGAAGAACAAGAACTGAAGAAGAGAGGAAAAGACAAATGTGAGCTATTTTCGAAATACGCAATGTATACGACTCCTATGAATTATTATAAAAAAGCAAGGGACGATTGGTGAAGGTGCAGCGAAACTCTTTCAGCTTGTAGTACACAATGAAAAAGTAGATGATCCAGACACAAACACATAAAAAGTGCAGCTTCTGCAGAATCGTACTCTCATGGGCCCGCGAGGACGCGCTCACGGTCCCCATATCTGCATACGCGTCGTCGGCGCGGTCCCAACCCGCACTGCCGAAAAAATGGTATTTGTCTGACGCAAACAGCAGCGTCCACAGACTATATGCAAACGGCACAAAGCCGATAAGGATACCGGTGAGGACTTGCCTGTTCATTGTGTCAAACCCACGCGAAAGGGGAGTCTCCACATCCATGTAATAAAAGACGGACATCGGTGAGTGCTGGTGCGTGAGGAGCGAGACCGTATCCTGCTTCTTGCCGTCCGAGAAGTTCTGGTACGCATAGCGGCACAGGGCAATCACCCCGCCCTTGCACATGTCCATACGGCTGTCCTTGCGGCCGTAGAGAAGGTAGTGCTCGAAGTGAAACGTGTAGTTGGAGTACAGGTACGAAATGGCATACCCTTGCTGGGCGAACAGGTACCGCAGCGGACGGTCGTCGACGGGGGCGCGCGCGCCGTCCGCGTCGACCACCCGCTGCACCATCCCGTCGTACAGCATGCGCGCGCAGATGCTCTGCAGCAGGTTGGTGCGGTCCAGACAGTCCAGGCAGTTCACACGCGCCAGCGTCCCCTGCTGGCGGAGAACACGCAGCGTGCACCCCGCCGCCTCCGCCGCGCCGTCCGCGCGACTCACCTGGTAGAGCGAGAAATCAAGTGGGGTCGCGTCGTCCTCAGGTACCTCTTCCTGCACCGATGCGCCATCACCGCTGGCGTCGCGCCTCAGGCGCAGCAGCTGCTGCCGGACGTCCCTCAGCATGTCCGCGTAGTCCAGCTGCTTCATCTTCTTCTTGACGTTGTACTTCATGTAGTCGACGAACATCGGCGGCGCGTCCCCCGTGCTCACCGTGGAGGCAGCGGCGACGTGCAACTTGCTGGAAGAGCCAAAGAAGAGCCGCTCGGTGGTGGAGCTGCCCAGCAGTGACTCGGCGGTGTCGTGCGGCGGCTCCACCTCCTTCTCACACGCGGCCGCCGCGCACCCCTTTTCTTGCAGAAGGGCGAAGGCAGCGTAAAAGTTGTCCGCGAGCGGCTTCTCCAGCTTGGAGGTGGAGAGCGTGTCCACAATGACGCAGTGCTCAATGTGCGGAAAGAGTCCCTTCAGCAGGCGGAAGTGCTGGCAGAGCTCCTGCGCCGCGGCCATTGCATTGCTGCTGTGGCCACTGCAATAGTTGCTGCTGCTGTTGCTGCTGCTGACGCTCGTCGTGCTGCCCGGCATCGTGGGCCCTCTGAGGTCGGGGTGATGGCTGTCGGACCCACTCGTCGCCGAGCCTCCAGCGCTGGTGGAAGGGTTACCGTCATTGAGGCTCTCACTCGAAGCGGCACCGGCGTCTCCGCTCTTGCGGCCACCGCCCGCGTGATCGCACGCGCTCGTGTAGGGGTGATGGATCTTTATGGTCGGCTTGAAGGAGAGGTTTGCCGGCTGCTCCCAGCGGCGTGGGACAGAGCCTCGTATGATGTCGAAGGCGGCGATACGGTTTGTTTGCTTATCAAACAGGAGCACGGTCGTGAGGCACATGTTCGCCACGACGCCGCTCTCGTTCGGCTCGACGCCGCGCCGGTTGTACCGTGTCCCCGACCAACGCCTGCACAGGCGCGAGAGGAAGAGCATGTGCAGCGCTGCGGCGCCGGCCGCCGGCGGCCGTTCGCCCAGTCCTATCGGCGCGCCGCCAACGTAGCCGCGGATGAAGGACGGCACGAAGAGGGACGTGCTGTTCGCGTCCGAGAAGCTGCGCACGCGCTTCTGGAGCTCCGCCGCCTTGGCGGCGCCGGCCTCCCCTTCCTCCGAGAGCGTTGTCAGCACGTCCTTCACCGTGGGGACTTTGAAGTTCAAGACGAGGTGGTGATTCCAGCTGAAGAGATCCTCGTACTGCTCGTCCAGCTCCAAATAGGGTGGGCACAATCGGTCCGGCAGCTCGTCGGCGTCGCTGCCGGCGCGCACCGCCCCGTCCGTTCCCACCGCGGCCTGCCGAATGAGCGAGGCCGAGTCGAGCGCCAGGTTGAGGGTGGGGCAGTAGAAGAGAAAGGAGCCGCCCGTCGTGAAGCCGCCCCTCTCGCGCGGCGCCACGCCCGTGTTGCTCGCCGGCTCGCGTAGATAATGCGGGATGGGGTAGCTGCTGTTCTCCTTCTCCACGCGCTGGCAAAAGCGGTCCACCACCTCCAAATACTCAGCAATCGTCTGTTCGGTCTTTCCGCTGTCGCTGTTGCTCAGATTCACCGCCTTCTCCGACCTGTCGTTCCTCCACTTCTCTGGTGAGGAAGGGGAGCTTCCGTCCGCGTCCTCTCCATTCCCTCCCCCCTCCTTCGACCCTGACGCGCGCCTGCGCTGGCTCGCCTCCTCGTCATCGGCATCGGTCCCGTCGCCGTCGTTGTCGTCCGCGCCGCCGAGGAAGGCGGACGGCAACCGCATCCACTCCAACTTGCGCACCGCGTAGATACGGTGGCGACCGCCCTTGTCGACGAGGGAGCAGGCCGCTACTTCATCGACGAGCACCTTCTCCGTCACGTAGAGCAGCACGGACGTGTTCTTATTGATAGGGAGAACACCGTAGAGGGCCTCGCAGGGTATGTTCTCGTCGATGGAGACGCCGTCCATGCGCGTGCGACCGTCGCCGCGGCGGCGGCTCTGCCTCTTGCCCTCGTCACACGCTGTGGAGTAGTGCCGTGTTGTGACGCGCTGCGGCGACGAGGCGGAGTACGTGTGGCGCGTCATGTCGCGCAGCGTAGTGGCGGTCGCGAAGTCCTCCCTCTTGCGGTTGTCCAGCGCGACAAACGCCTGCAGCTCCGGCTTGAACTGCAGCGGGGGGACGGCGGGGTCGTGCGGCACGTAGTACACACGCTTCGCATTGAGGATGATCTGCCCGGCGCAGAGATCGTGCTCCGGCTCGGAACGGTGGCCTTCCATTGGTCTACACGTTACGTTGTTTAGAAATGCAAAATCTGTAAGCTACAGATATGTAAAGAATGGGTAACAGCAATACCAAAAAAAAAAAAGAAATGGTGTCAATGAAAGGAGAAGAAAGAACGTTGAGGTGCAGAAGACCATACAACATGGTGGACAGCTGCTGAATCGTAACAGCAACCCTATGTTCTCATTTCAAGACTTCCTTTCAGCTTTCGTGCTTCTCCCTTTGTTTCTTCTTTTGTTTGATAACGCAGCCGCTGATACCAACGATACGATATGCATGTATGTGTACGTGCACAGAGAATTACTTCTCTACCTTTTCAATCACGGCGTCAAGAGTACCCGTCCGGACTTGAAGCTTCTTGTAGGTGTCACTTTGAGGCAGTACAATTTCCACAACAGTCTTTTCCTCAATCAGAAAGTCCACTGGATTCCCCTCCTTCACTTCAAAGGAGAGCACGTGGCCGCTTTCCAACTTATCCGCGCTCACATAGTGGAAGTGAAACCCAGGCACGGACAGTCGTCCAAATAGCTCCGGTGTGTAGAAGCCGACGAGCGTGCCCCGGACACCATCAAACGCGTCCACCTGCTGCGTGGCCGCCAGCTCCTCCATCGACCGCGGCTCGCCTTGTGGCACCCGCTGGGGCCGGCGTATTCGCAGGCGGTCAAAGGTGCCCTCAATGCGCAGCGCCACGAAGATGTTCTCCGGATGGGTCAGACGCTGCAGCACGGCGAGCACGTTCTTGTCATTCACATTGTCCAGCTTGGCACGCACGTGCCTCCCCGCGCGCGACGCGGTGGTCGGGCTCGTCGTGAAGCGCGTGAGCTGAATAAATGGCGACGCGTTGTCCTCGGAGAGCGTGCCCACCGCCTCCCCGGCCGTGCCGGTGTAGGCCACGCCGTCCACCACCGTCACTTCCGCGTTCACGTTGTCCGAGCAGCCCAACCCGAAGTTGAACAGCGCCTCGTCGTCCGGAGACAGCTTGGCGGCCAGGCGCAGCTCCCCCGCATGGTGACCCGCCATGAGGGCCCCAATGGTGGAGAACTGATAGATCTTATCATCATTCGACGCCATGGAACGGCAATGGGTGAAGGACTGTGGAAACAAAACCTACCTCTTTTCAATGCATGATTGAAACCACCGACAAGAGAAGAATGAGCGAAGAGAAAGAAGAGGGTACATTGTCCATTTCAACGATAATACATAGTCACACATGCGCCGAATGGTGGTGAAGCAAAGCCAGAAAAACAATCGCAAGGGATGAAAATACAAAAGAAAAGCAAGAGTAGCTTCCTGATGATTATTACGAAAAAAAAAGAATATGCATGCGTGTATATACTTGTGTATGTTGAAAAAAAAAAACAGAAAAAATGAGTACAGATATTAGTATAAATACAGACAGGTGTATTGTGTTTCAATAAGGCAAACCAACGATGCTTATTTAATTTATGTAAGTGGGCGTGTGTGCATGTGTGTGTGTGTGTGTGTGTGTGTGTGTATGTGCGTGTGTGTGTGCACTTCGACCTGCATATCAGAATATGCTGGCAGCGACATGTTCAGATATACTTACGAATTGGAACGTCGGGAATATCAAAGAGCTTATTTTACATAACCATTTATCTCTTGCCAAAAAGAGTGGAGGATTAACCATCCAACGCCTGACCAATGCAAGATAAAAAAACAAAAATAGTATACATGCGAAACAACAAGGAGGTCATACACTCAAAAATCTGTTACACAGACATAACCAAGATAGGAGTGGAAGCACAGCAACATATAACTACAAAGATCAATTACGAATGAATAACAGCCACACACACACACAGAAACACATGCAAAAAGAGAGAAGAACAAGAAGCGGCGTTGTGAAACATAAAGAGGAAGAAGGCCAACAGCGGGCATGTAGTGTAACGGCATGCTAAAGAGGGAACTAGAAAACAAAGGAGTCAGGCAGTTTATACACGACGAATCCTTTGGTTTCTTGGAGTACAAAACAAAAAGAAGAAATACCACAAATATGAACACCTAGTGCAGTATAAACCTCATTTTCCTTGTTCACCCTCCGTATACTTGTTTAACTTGTTATTTTGAATCTGAATTGGAATAGTGGAACACAAAACAGAGAATATACAGATACATAAAGAAAGTGTGAAAGAAAGAAAGAATGCGCTAATAGACATGGTAGTGTATACAAAAGGTGAGAACGATAGACGTAGGCATCAGAGCTGGGCATGAAGGTATCGACAGGTACAGAGAGGTGGACTTCTACACGTCTCACGTCTCTACACATTTTTTCCCTTCAACTTTGCATTTGACGGCAGCCGACGGAAACTAGGATGCGCAGGACCGCCGGCGCGGAAGCTCTTCATCGATGCCTTGCGTGAAGCTAAACTAGCCGCGCCCGTGGCGGCGGGGGCACCGCTAACACCCTCTTTGGTCGCATCCGACTCCGCGTTGTCGCCGTCCCCATGGAAGCGGCTGAGCGCCCGCATGCTGCGCTCCCTGCGGATCGGCGGCATGCTGCCTATGGTCAACGCGGTGCCGGTGATGCCTCCGTTGTTCATCGTTACGGTGTCGTCGTGCTCCACGTGATGGACGCCGACGCCACTGATCTCCGCGCTGATGCCCGTGCCGAAATTGCGGAAGGAGCTGCCGCGGCTGCGGCGGACGAAGGACGGGCGCCCACGCGCCACTGCATTCTTATCCGTGGTCGCTTTGACAATGTCCGTATTGTGGTTGTTGTTGGCCTTCTCCGCTTCTTCGGAGGAGCGGCGGCTGCCGATCGGCGCCGTGGCGGTGGGATTGAGGGCCGGGAGCAGGGGGGCGCTGCCCGACAGGCGTCGCTCGTCGCCGCCCGCCGCCAGGGCCGTCGCCTCGCTGATCTGCTGCAGGTCCGCAATCGCGGCCGCCCGCGTCGTCGCGCGGCCGCTCGGTGCGTTCCGCCGCTTCGTGGCGCTGCCGCTCGGTGCGTTCCGCCGCTTCGTGGCGCTGCCGCTGCCCAGCGGCGTCGTGGCGCTCGCGGGGACGCTCCCGTCGTCGTTCGGCAGCTGCGTGTTGTTGACCACCGGCCGCACGACCGTGCCGTCCGGGAGGCGAATGGACGTGCCTCGTGTGCGCGGCGCCGTCAGCTTCGGCTTGATGGGCGTCTCCGCGCCCGCGGCGGGCGCCGCCGCGTCCGCGCCGCCGGGGGTGGTGGCCGCACCCGCGTCCGCCGCCGGCTCCGCGGGGACCGTCTTGGCGGCCACCTTCTGGCTGGGGATCCGTCGGAGAGGAACCATCACGCTGCCCTGGCGGCTGCGCGGCCCCGTGCCGTTCGCGATGGAAAGCCGCCTGCCGGGCTGCGTCGCCGGGCCGGCGGCGGGCAGCGACAGCTTCGGCTGGAAGGTCGACGGCCGCTGTATCGGCTTCATGATGCTCTCCGTGCGCGGCCGCGCATACCCCTTCCGCGCCTGGTCCGCTGGCGCAGTCGGGTGCGTCGCCCCGCCGGCCGCGTCCGCACCGGCGCCGCCAATCGGCGCGAGCGTCGTGGCTCCGGAGCCCTTTCCGATCGATTGGTTCTTGTCGTTGCCTGTATCCGTGGAGTCCTTCTGCGGAGAGCGCTGCAGAGTCGCTAGCGTCGAGGTCTGTGCGGGTTTGCCATTCGTCGCCTGGTCGCCGATCTTCTTTCCATTGAGCATGGACTGTCTTCTGCTGGCCTGTCGCGAGAGCTTCAGCGACGCCATATGGCCATCGGTGCCCACGCCGCCGTTCGTGCTGTTTAATTTATTCTTCGCCAGGCTGTTGGAGCGGCTCCTGATCATGCTTCGCTTCCGGGTGGGCGGCGAGAGAAGCGTCGGCTTCAAGCCCGTTCCGTCCATGTCGTCCGCCAGCATGACGCCATTCATGTTGAAATCCGGTAGAGCAACGGCACCACCCGCGGCGCCGCTGCCTCCGTCCATAGCGTGCACGTCGGCGGCGCCAGCATCACCGCCTTTCTTCTTCTTCTTGGGCGGCAGCCGGCCCTTCTTCACAAAAGGCTGCGAAGGTGCCATGAGACTTCCATGGAGAAACTCGCCGACATCCTCGACAATTTCATCCCCCTGAACATCCTCGATCATGATTCACAAAGTAGGAAAGAGGTGGGAGGGAATGCCACAAATAGATAGACTTCCACTATCAATTTACGTTTCTTTACTCTTGCCTTTTTTTTTTGTATGTGTGTAGTTATGTTTTGTATGAAACAGTAACCAAAGGGATAAACAAAACTTGTGAAAAAAAATAGAAACGAGTGTAATACAAAAATGAAAAAAAAAAGAAGAAGCGGAACACAGTTCTCACCTAGTTGCTTAATTACAAAAAAAAAGAGAAAAGAAAAAGAAAAGACAAACAGTAGAACTGCCACACAGTAGTCACGATTATTGAAATTCGCACGCTCATTTGAATTATACACAGTCATGCAGAAACAATGAGATTCTTTGCTCACACCTATACACGACAACTTCGGACAGGTGGCTACCAGTGTAAAACAGAAAGGACTTGAACGAACGAACGAGAACAGAAATGAGCTCAACAAAACAATTATATATATATATATATATGTATAAATGGTAACAATAAAAGCTAAAAAAAAATAACAAGAAGCCTAAGAACAAAGAAAAAATAAAGAAACAAAGCACAATATTATAATACAAACCAAAACAAAAGACGCGGAACAGTGCGGTGTCGTTGTAGCATACATGCATACATATTACCCACAAGTGTCCTCATTACAGGGAGCGAGTGTTCCTTTGAAACCCTCACATACACACACAGAAGGCACACAAACAAATATGTATATATGAGAACACACACTCGCTACTATAAATCACAAGACAGTTAGATCTTCTAGTGTCCTAACGATTAGCGACCGTCAGACTCTACAGGGGTGTGGGGAAGGTTCAGTAGACAGTGTTACAGCAGAGAATTATCTCTTTCTTTCCTCTCCAGTGTAGCCCTTCTCAGTTTCCTCTTTGTACTTCTGCTGTAAACAATGATCTCCGCGGGTGGCGCCTCCACAAATCCTCTGTTCAGCGGTCTCCTACGCGGCGCACTGCGCAGGGGGCCCATGTTCGCGTTGGTAGGACAGTCATTTTGTCTGTCACTTGTACAGGCGCTTTCCGCTCGGTTTTCGTCGGTCTCGACAGGCGCCGGTCGCGGCGGCGGCAGGGACTGCGGCTGCAGGGGTCGTTTACGGTCGAAGGGCAGCGGAACCGACTCCGTCGACGCGGCTACCGAGTTCGCCCGGTCTACGAGAGCACGCTGACCATGCGTGGTGTCGGACAGAGGCTGCGGCTCCGGCGAATCCGTCGCGGTGCGCACCGCCAGAGGCTCCGATACCGCCGACGAGATGTGCTGAAGAGGTGTCAGCGAACGACGGAGCGGCTGCATCGCCGCATCGTCCGTCGCCGCACACTCCTTCCGCGGCGGCGACGTGTGTGAGTCGCCGGGGTCCGTAGCGCGGCGGAGTTGCCGCAGTGGTGGCGTCGGCAGCTCGACAGGCGCCTCCGTCGGCACCGCGGGCAGCACGGCACCGGTCCTTGTCTCAGACGCCGCAGACTGGTGGAGCCAGCTAGGACTCACGGCCGCATTGTCGGGGGCACACGCGTCGCACGCCTCGCTGCCACGGCCATCCGCCTGCTCGGTCTCAGCCGCGGCCGGTTCGTCGGCTCGTCGCTCCTCGCGCGACACTGCAGGAAGTACCTGGAGCTTCTCGACCTTGGGCAGTGCGCCGCGCACCACGGGCCCCGTAGTCGAGGATCGTTTGCGTGGGGGCTGCCGCGTGTACTTCCCCCGATCCGCTGTGGGCTGCGTGACCACACTCTGATTGCGCAGCGCTGTGCCGTCCTCTGGCGCGCCGTCTCCGTCAGCGTCCGCAGGGGGCGGCGCCACCTCCACCACAGCGCGCGCTGCAAACAACTTCGCCGTGGAGATCCTTCTCTTACTTGCCGCTGCCGAGGCACTGTACTGGCGCGCAGCCAGTGACATGACCGGCCCCCGCGTTGTTTGTAGCCTCCCTTTCAGTGGCGACAATACACGGTCCCGCGAGTCGTCTTTCAGTGCCATCGCGACCGGGTCGCGCGCTGTTGGTGAGGCCTCTTTCAGTGGCGACCATGACCCGCTCCCGCGTTGTTTGTGAGTCGTCTTTCAGTGCCATCGCGACCCGGTCGCGCGCTGTTGGTGAGGCCTCTTTCAGTGGCACCATGACCCGCTCCCGCGTTGTTTGTGAGTCGTCTTTCAGTGCCATCGCGACCCGGTCGCGCGCTGTTGGTGAGGCGTCTTTCAGTGGCGTCGTGACCCGCTCCCGCATTGTTTGTGA